>PVIU01007590.1:0-90618 GCA_004026605.1 Ondatra zibethicus | reverse complement strand
CTTCTGCATGTATTAACTTTTTGAGAACCGAGTCTTTTTGAATGCACTCCTTCCTAGGCCAGGAGGGATGGGGGTGGGCCTTGGACTTCCAACAGGGCAGGGCACCATGCCCTCTTTCAAGGAAGAAGGGGGAGGGAGGAGGGGTGGGGGGTAGTGGGAGGGGACCAGGAGAAGGGGATGAAAGGAAAAAAAAATTTTTTTTTATCTTTAATTATGTTCTTGAATGGAAAAAATAAAACAAAACAATGTATGGAAAAAAAAAGAAAAAAAAACAAAAACATAAAACAAAACAATCTGCAATATCTGAATCCCTTGTCATGACTTTAAGAGTCCTTATTGAAGACCATTTCTCTGATGGGATGCCATGCCTAGTCTTAATGCCATGCCTAGTGGTGGGAAAGGACTTGGTCCTGCCTCAACTTAATGAGCCCTTACCCGTTGGGAGGACTGGATGTGGGGCAACTGAGGATGGAATGTAAAAGGAAATTTTAAAAATAAATTTTAAAAAAGAGTCCCTCAAATTTCACTTCCATTCCTACATGAAAAGTTTCTGTACCCCAACAAGCCTTGAATGCAAGAATCCAAATCAGATCAAATCAGACCGAATTAGAAAAAGCCCAGATTTAATGGATACAATGCTCCCATATGTTTCTCCAGGCCCCCAAGAGAGGAGACAGGAAAGCACGGTGGGAAAACCATGTCTGTTTTCTTGGGGGGGGCAGTTTAAATACCTGGTGAGAGTGGTCTTGAGCATTTCTCAGGGAGGGATCATCGTTTAGAAGGCTCTCTGAGATGCAGCAGGGTTTGGAAGAGCTGGGGAAAGGGGCTTTGGGTGGAGCTGCCACTCGAACACCATTCTCCCCCACAAGGATAAGGGACAGAGAGCTTATATTCCCTCTCTCTAGTGTCTGCATCTCTGAGAAGGGACACAAGGTGAACATGGAAGGATGTGACTGGATTGAGAACCATGTTTTTAGTTATTGCAGAATAAAATAATTTCTCAACAGAAATTTGCTTGCCTACTTTGAAGCTGAAGAAATTCTCAAATCTAGAATTAATCTCCCCAATTACTTTATTCTATATAATGGTTTCAGTTGTGGATGTCAACACCTGGAAATTGGTTGTTTTTATATTGGTTTGATGAAATGGCATGGCACATGCAACTTATAGAAGAAAGGGTTTATTTGGCTTGTGGTTATGGAAGGATAGTTGTCCATGATGTGGCACTAGAGGCTGCAGGAGGCTAGAGCAGGGTCTGGGAGCTCACATCTGGAATTGTGAACAGCAAGCAGAGGGAGCTAACTGAAAAAGGCATGTGGCTTTTGAAACCTCAAAGCCCACCCACAGAGTCACACTTTCTCCAGCAAGGGCATACCTCCTAAGCGTCCCCAAACAGTGCTAACAATTGAGAACCTGTATAGGCTGTTCGTTTTTTTCTGGCTGCCCAGACCCAAAGTAAACACACAAAAACTATATTAATTGCAATACTGTTTGGACAATAGGTTAAGTTTTATTTCTAGCTAGCTCTTACATCTTAAATTAACCCATTTTTATTATTTTATATTTTTATATATAACTATGAGGCTCATGGTTTACCGGCAAGTTTCCAGTGAGTCTGTCTCCTGCGGCAGCTATATAGAATCTCACTGACTCCGGCTTCTTTCTCCCAGCATTCAGTTTAGTTTTCCTCACCTATCTCTATTCTGCCCTATCACAGGTCAAAGTACTTTCTTTATTCATTAACCAATAAAAACAACATATATACAGAAAAACTTCCTACATTAGGAAAAAAAATGTCATTAAACATTGCCATCCAGACTGCAAATGCAATCCTTAGCATGAGCTAGCCCAACAAGAAGCAAGAAGAGAGCTATTACATGACCATATTTACATAGCTCTTTGTGCAGACATTTTTGAATTGCACCATTTTATCCTGGAAGGCGATTCATAAGGCTAAGGCTATAAATAAGTTTTACAGGTCCCAGGAAGGACTTCTCTTTAAGATTATATAAGCAGTAACATGTGCTGGGACAAGAAGACTCTGAAACCTGCCCAGCCACCTGCCAATAGCCCAGAGAGTTCCAGGAAAAGCCACCCTTGTGAACTGTCGCCCATGCTAATGTGGGCTTCTCAGAACTACATTTGAGTCCCCCATGCCCTGTACACACCCACAATAAACTCACTGGCTCACTAAGCTAGTCTTGATGGAATTGTTACTTTGGTCTGTCATTGGTGCCTTATTTAAGAGAGTTGATGTCTGTTGACATCTCCCTAGAGTAAGTCACACAACAGCGGCAGAAACTGATTTTAGCTCATGAAAGGGGAGGAGGAAGCCATCATTAAAGAACAAAGATGAGCAAAACCCCCAAGTTACACAGCAAATCTTACACAGCCTTTACGCAAAAATTATTTTAAAGTCACACCCCTGCTTCCTGTATCTTTCCTCTAATGTGTATCGTGTCTGCTTTTTTTTTTCCTTTCAGAAGATATACAGCCCCAGAAAAATGGCTTACTCTTTGCCAAGGAAATGACAAATGGATGGGTGCCCCAGAGTATTTCTTCCATGTTCTAAGGGAATAAACAATTACACATTACTCCAAAATAATAGCAGTAGCTAATAATTGAGGACACAACACCCAGACGACTGTGGGAAATAAACGGGGAGGACTGTGAAGTTTTTATACCAAGTTTCCAGTTTGAGCTCAAGTTATAAATATCAGCAAGCGTTCTCCCATGCTTCACTGTGCTCTTCTAATGCAATTCGTTTAGAGCTTTGAGATGCAAGACAGCCGTATATTTCACTCTTGCTGCCAGTAGCCAATTTGCAAGAAAGCAAGGAATATAAAAACAGCAATTTACTCTGATACAAGTGGTACAGTCCATTATCACTCTCCACTGATGTCATTATAGGGCAGCAAATCAATAATCAGTTCTCATTCCCCAACTCGGTAAATATCTGCTCCTGTTACCATAAGCCGCACACAGTCAGGAAAGCTTTCTTGCCAGGAGAACGTCAGATTCCTCTGCTAAGGCCACAGCCATCAAACACAGGAAAAACCTTCCTTAGTTACCTTTCTCCAGTGCGCAAATGGTTAAGTGCTGAGGAAGGTCCTTGCAACTGGAGAAACTGAAAACTGTAAGATGATGTTAAATTTGTTCACAAAGAAATAGGCTTTGTCTAAATTTCCTAGTTAGAGTCCATTTCGCACAGTATTGTCTGAATTCAGATTGCCTGAGTAAACATTTAGAGATCCTCAGACATTTGAGCACAGCTCATAGAACATTGCTTACAGAGAAGCCAATGAAATAAGTCTAGCACCCTGACAAGAGAGGGGGGTCTCATGGGCAAGCTGTTACACAGTGTAACTTGCACAGTTGAATGATTGATTCCAAGCTTCTACTGTGTGCAGTGTAGACAATGGCAGAGAGAGACTTCAACCCGATTGACTAAGATTCCATTATTTGGTCAATTCATATTGTTAATCCTGTCCCTGTCTCCTCCACAAACTCTGTATTTGCTCTTCCTTTTGCCCAAGACTCTGTATTATGTCCTGAAGGGGCTAACACAAACAGAATTATTTTGGGGTGTATCCTTCCTTAGCTGGTCTTCCATGTCTCCCTGGGCACAGATCTCAGAGATGAAGCACCAGGCACCAAGGGACCAATCTGTGATACTTCTCTTTTTAAAAAATAAAAATAATAAAAACAAAAATAAGTTAAAAGCTATAGTTGAATGATTATAGACCTGCATATAACTACCCACAAAAGCAAGGCCAGGATGAGATAGGCACAGGAGACACCCTGTTACCATATTGGTTCCCAACCTGACCACACATCCATCACGCTTTTAGACCCCCTGTCTCAATGGCGAGGATAATTTCATTCAGATGCATGCTCAGTCATTTTCGTGTTGCAGGTTATGAACTTCATGCCAGCTGCATCATATTGCATGGATTATTTTGTGCTTTTCTTCTTTTTCTTCAAATTCATGATAGGATCAGCCATACTTTGTGTGCCTGCTTCCATTCACACATGATGACATGCAGAAATCCTCTGTGTACGAGCAGGAGCATGTTTGTGATATAGTCTGGTCCTGTCGGGCTTGCGGTGCATTCCCATTTGAAAGTATTTCAGCAAAGCTGTCCTGTCTGAGCACCCACCTAGGGCTGGCTGCTGCAAGGAGGAAAGCTGTTCATTGCCATTTTCCATCTCCCTCCAGTGCTACAACTGTGAAACCCCCACTCATTTTCTCTGTCCCAGATTCTCCTTCCCTCTCTCCATTCCACCCCTTCCTCGCTTTCTGGTGCTTCTTTTTTCTTACTGCATTGTATTTATTAGAAAGTTTTAAGATAACCCATTTTGCTGAAAAGAGATTGCAAACCTTTCCTCTTTTGTATTGCTAGAGTGTAAGAAACTGTTGAATATTCTTAACAATATAATACCCCAAAGAATTAGCTTTCATTCCTACAATCAATACTTTTTATAAGCCTGCCTCCTCAGATGCTAGAGGTATTTAATATCTTCATATTTGTGCTTTTTCTAAGTGGAATCTGTTTTAGTTATGAGGGGCAGTGGCTGATCAATTACAGTTTATTCTATACAATGTGAAACCCTTCAGCACTAAGGATTGAAAGGTTCATCTCTTTGCCATTGGTCTGTTGTGGATGTGGAGTGGGTGGGGGTACTTTGAGTCTTTCTATAGATCTGCTTCATATCTCACAGATAAGAAATTAAATACTTAGATTATTAGCGAGTGAGAAAAGAATTTGGGTGTGTTCAAAGTTCCGCTCTTGCTTCCTCCTTTCATATTGGTATTGGTGTCCATCAAGAGAATGCTCCTTCTACCCTGCTCTGTGATGCCTTCCACTTCACTGTATCTGTGGAAAGAAATGTGTTCAGTGTTAGCTGCCTAAATCTGTTGACCCTGGAGTCATCTTTACTAAGTCCTCTGTGATGTGCACTCAACCCATGCCCTCCAAAGAGCCTCTTGTGCAAAACTCAGCTCATTAACCATTCCTGGGTCTTTGTTATTCCCCCCACCATTCCAAACTCAGGTAGAAGACACGTACACTGACTTATTGCTACCCCTGGGATATAGTTGCACTGGTATGCAGTGTCATACAAATGTCATGAAATGTTCGTCAGTATCTCTTTATGCAAGGTACCCATAAGGACAGAAAGCATGGATCTTCATAAAAAGAAACTCAGATCAAGAAATCTTAGGGGATGTTTAAAAGGTAGGTTCAAGTTGCAGAAATGCTTAGAATTTCTTATGTAGGCTTTTCTTGTTTTGTTTTTCAACTATGTCAAATGTCCTCAAGCTGGGTAGACAGTCAACAGGTTTGCACAAATACTTATTAGTGAATGAGAAAAGAAATTGTGTGTGTTTAAAGTTTCATGAATTTGACTAAAAGAGAAAAGATGGTGCACTAAAGGGATTTCCTGGAGCAAATTACTTCTCATTTGTGCTCTGAATGGCCCTTGGAAGTAGCTTGTGTCCTTAAAGCGAGTGCCACCTTTCCTTGTAACTTCTAATCACACGAGTTGGAGAGAAGACCTTACTGAACACACACGATTCTCCACAGTTGCAAAGAACACAAGGAGACCTGAACGTTCCTGAGAACAAGTAAGAAAGGACATCATTGGGCTATGGTCAGGGTAATGAGGAATGACGAGGAGGCCTGGTGTCCGTGTGTGTCTGCACGGTGCTTATAGGTCTGTCTTTCTGTCTGTTTGTCTGGGGAGGAAATGGAGTGCTCGGAAGGTCTTTTTATGGAGTCTTCGGAAATCTTGCAATTATAGAGCATCATGGAAACTATTGAAGAGGCAACAAACTGTACGCCTGGACAATCTTCCCAAGAGAGGCTGTCATGCTTCTCACATGGGTGCTATGCTTTTCTTCCCAAGGAACACGCTTATGTGACACTTACATGAGTTGCAAGGTTTTTCATTATGCTGAAATATATGTCAATCCTGAAAAAGCTAAGACTGGTCTCTGGGAATGGATTTTGGAAGTTTGGAGGAACAAAGAAGTAGAAATGGATAAAGAGTGTATGCACATAGTGTGAGACAGAAAGTGAGACCTGAGCATCTGGTCATTGCTTTCCACCTGTGCTGCCCCCTTAGCTCATTTGGGCTGATGAAAACAAAATGCTCCACACTGAGAAATTTGTTTTTCAAAGTTCTGAAACTGACCAAGTTCAAGATCAAGGCGCTGGGAGGATCATGGGCCAGAGAGGACCCTTTTCTTTGTTAGTGGGCTGCAGCTTCTCACTGTGGTGGGAATTGGAAAAGCAATAAACAAGCCCCTGGGAACTCTTTTATGTGGCCATTAATCCAATTCATGAAAGGACCACTCTCGCGACACAGTGACATACTGAATGTCCCAACTTCCAATATCTTCATATTGGATTTAAGGTTTTAACACATAAATTTTGAAGGGACACTAACATTTAGACCGCCGTGGGTTCCACTTCCCCTCACTGTCTCTAAATTAAAGTGGTGTCACATAGAGACCACTCTGCTTATCTCAGCCATAGCTCCGACAATAAATGCCCAAGTTCAGTGCTCATGGTTTGTTCTTTAATTGCAGATGCATCGTGGGATACAAATGGGCTCCTGGGGTAAATACAGTTTTTTGGATTGTTGTCATATTTCATTTTCAGTCTGCTTTATAAGGTTGAACTTTCTAAGCTCTCATCCGGTTTCTGGGCAAGTTGGGTATAAAAGAGAGGAACCAGTAGAATACAAGGAAGTAGATGGAAGTTAGAAACAGCTGTCTTCCGTGGTAAGGGACGTCCTTAACGTGGCTCTGTCTCCCCTGTGACGTCCTCAGCGTGGCTCTGTCTCCCCTGTGACGTCCTCAGCGTGGCTCTGTCTCCCCTGTGACGTCCTCAGCGTGGCTCAGTTTCACCTGTGAGAAATGTCTACAGACAGCTGCTCTTTGTTCTCAGTGGACTCAGAATGCAGCGTTCAGAGACCAGTGCTAAAGCAAGAAGCCATGTTGAGTAATATAGCGAAAGACTAAGCTAGATAAAGAGAGGAAACATAATTTTAAAATCATTTCCTAGAGGGCTGGGCAGTTTCTCAACAGGTCTCTTGCCGAGAACATGGGGTTGGTTCCTAACACCTACACTGTGGCTCCCATTCCCCACTATTCCAGTTACAGCTGTTCTGACATGCTTTTCTGACTTCAGTAGGCACTGTACACACAAGGTGTGCATGTATATACATGGAAGCACACACTCATACATATAAAATAAAAATAGATAAAAATAGTTTTCCTGTCTGAATGAGGAAATGTCCTGCTTGAATAGACAGTCCTATGGGCTATTTCAGGTTAGGCCCTCTGGCTTTAGGTCTCAGGAACTCAGACAAATTGCTTCGCCTCCCCTGCTTTAGCGTTCTCATTAGAGACATCATGTTAAAAAAAAATTAGAACTACAGCTAAAGACTTCCTGTGAACATTAAGGAAATTATCAGCAAAGCCCAGTTCATAACAAGTCATTAATAACCACCAGTTAAAACATGCACTTGGCATGTTTACTATTTTAGTGTTCGTGAATATCATTATTGTGATTTAGGTATCACGTGGAGGAGGGGACCCTTTCAAAGAAGGGAAAGAAGAACACAGCATTATAAAGCAATAATGGGGAAACTAAAATAGTATGAAATGGGAATGGAAAGGGGGTTAAGGAGGGAATGTAGAGGACAGCTAATACTTACGCCTCTTTAAAATCTGTATGGAAAATAACTATTTAGGAGCGTCCTAAAATACATACATATATGAAAGGAATTTAAATGGAGTCACCATATAATAAGGAGACAATGCCACATGCCACTAATCAAAACCTCTGCGGCCAGGAATGGGTTACAACTTACTTGAGTTCTTAATTGAGGAGGTCTCAAAAAACCGCTCTCAAATATCACAGGATATTGCCAAGGATAATAGTTATTTTCTATTACCTGATGGTGAGGCCTTATTACTAAAGATCCAATTTCCTTAGGCCATTATCATTGAGCATGGAGAAATCAAGCTTGTGCCCAACCAGATGTTTTACCCCTATTGACTAGCATTGATGTTGCTGGAAAGTACTTCTCACAACGTCAGAGAAGAAACATCATCAACATCACACAGCTACAAACCATGTGACCTGCAGCTGCCTGTTAGATCTACTGGAAGAATACTAGAACAAATGGTAGAAAGTAACCAACAACTTTCTGCTTGGATTTAAAGTCCACTCCATGAGATGGAACCCATGTATCACACTACCAAAGTGACCAAGAGTTGAAGACTAGATAGGTCTTGGGACCTAGAGGAAAACCTACTACTATTATTCTACTAAAGGAACATAACAATACAATGACATATTACTGTGCTCATAAACCAGACCTTCATTCAACCCTCATCACAGACGCTCCTTGTTGCAGTAGGCAGTAACTAACAAAGAGAGCCACAAGTGGACAATGTGAGTGAGAGACTCCGTACTAAATGGGATGCCTTCATCAAACTCCTCCCTTCATGGTTCAGGGATCTATACAGAAGAGTAGGTAGAAAAATTATAAGAGCCAGAGGTAGTGAATGACCCCAAGGAAACATCTCTCACATACAACAGGACTGATTACATGAACTCAAAGAGATGGCGACATGCAAAAGACCTACAGAGGTTCAAAATGACAGATTTCAAGTACTGAAAAAGGAAGGTGGACACAAAGTCCCAGCCCTAACCAAGAAACCATGTCTGGTTGATACCTACAAATGAAGGGAAAAATCCACTTTTTTTCTAAAGGAGTAATACTGGGCATATTGACACACTCCAGGGCAGGCCCTATGCCCAGAAATATTTGGTCAACACAAATAGACTTCTATACTTCTATTTCTCTCCTTCTCCTTCTCTCTCTCTCCCTTTCTCTCTCTCTCTCTCTCTCTCTCTCTCTCTCTCTCTCTCTCTCTCTGTGTGTGTGTGTGTGAGAGAGAGAGAGAGTGTGTGTGTGTGTGTGTGTGTGTGTGTGTGTGAGCTTTTTTGCTCTGTTTTGGTATTTTTTGACTTAATGATTTCCTTACTTATAGTTTGTCTAATTTGATTTCATTCTATTTTGGTTTCATTGTTTTCTCTTTTTTGAGATAGAGAAAGAGCATGGAGTCAGGTCAATAGTGGGTGGGGTAAGGAGGGATGTGGAGGGAGTTTGGGGAGAAGAAAGAATATGATCAAAATATATCTTATGGAAATATTAAATAAAAATTCAAAAGAGAAAACAAATAATGACAAGAACTGCTAAGACTGCAGGCAAGTTTCTCTGATCTTTCAGCTTTCACCCCCTAATATATGACTCAGGTTTTTATTATTAGGACCAATTAGAATTCCTGCTACAAACTTTTGCATCTTTTAGCCATAGAAGATGAGCAATTGGACAATTGGTTCACTCTTTATCTGGCCTGTTCATGATTTCCTTGGGTTTGCTCTATGCAATGTTTGCTCTATGCTTCCTTCTGGTTTGTTTCATTCAGAGACACAACTTACACGCTCAGTGACATTGATCCAGCAGACTTTGCCGGTCTGTGAGGCACAAGGACAAAAGTATGAAGACAAAGGCCAAGGAAGACCGCACTGTGAGGACTGTAGCTACAGACACCTTGGTCAATATGGCTCTGGTTTCCTGTTCTTTCTTCCCTCAGTAGAGTGCTAACCCCAAGCGTGTTTCACTTACTTAACTCCGTTAATCTTTTAGGTCCATTCATAGTAGAAGATGCGGAACAAAACCTCAGGGTTCATACAGGTCTTGGTACAAGCCTAGGATCTCTTCCATGCTACCCACATGCTCTATGACTGGACTCTGCCTCCATCCCCTCCCCACAATTATGAAATTATTGTCTTTGCTTCAGGAGCTAACAGAACAGAGGTTGTGATTTCAACAGGAATGTGCATGAAGAATCAACACTGAAATGCAGTCTCTTCTTTTAAGGCCAGAATTTCATTTTCAAAACACCATCCCTGATCATTAAGTAAGATTGCTTTATCTTGATATACAAGAGCCTCCCCAAACTTGGCCAGTGTCTCCATCTCCCAGCTTCTGTTCAGCATTTTTTATGTCCCATCTCATAAGTAATCCACATGTAAATATGAAACTACCCCATGGATAGCATGTTAGGTTATTCCACTGTATATATGTTACTTCTATTCTAGTCTGCGACACGGACTAATGAAGAATTCCAGTAAATATTTTCATCTTGATTCAAGACCCTTGAGACCTTCCATGACAAATCCCCCAAAACATGATTTAGGAAATAACTTTATTAGGATTCAATAATTATATAAATTATTAGCATATATATAACTTATAATTATATGATATTATATAAAATAATAAGTTTCATTGTGACACGTTCACATGCATGCGATAGGCTTTGAGAGCATTCACCCATCAGCCTCTCTTCTCTCCCGTACAGCCCCACATCATTTCTTTCTTTTCCAAATGTTTCTCCTTCTACTTGCATTTTAGGTTAGAGTCCACATATGTGAGAAAATATGAGTGTTTCCTTACCTCTTGCATTTATTATGATCTCCTGTCTCATGCACTTTTTTCTGCAAATGACATGGCTTTATTGTTCTTCTGGCTGATGATATTCATTTGCGTGAGTGTGTGCGTGAGTGAGTGTGTGTGTGTGTGTGTGTGTGTGTGTGTGTTTATCATATACACATCTGCTGATGGCACCTGTTTTAGTTCATAACTTGTCTTTTGTGTCTAGCATCACAACTGTGTGTGAGGTGCCTGTGCTCTATTCAGACATTGATTCCTTCTGGTTCATATCCAAGAGAGGTCTAGTTGGATGATGTAGTAGTTCTGTTTTTAGTTTGTATATCCATGCCAGTTAGACTGCTTTATATCTCCACAGCAGGCATGTGGGGAAAGAGGAACCCTGCCTGACTGCCAATGTGAGTGTATACTCTTGTAGTCACTATGGAGACAAGTGTAAAGGAAATACCCTGAAAATGGAGCGTCTTCACTTTGGAGAATGCTTCTCTTCCTATTCAGAAGATTTTTCATTTCTTGTAATTGCTTTGCTCTATTCTTGGGATTACTTCCTGTGCTGTTTGAGGCTTTCTTGGACGCCGTTTGCCTGTGTATTCATCTTGAAATATTTCCTGAGTTCTGTTCTAGCAGTTTCCATGTTTTAGGCCTTGGCTTAAAGGTGTTAATCCATTTTGAATTGATTTTTGTGAGGGATGAGAAAAATGGATCTAGTTTTCCCAGAAGCCCTTTGAATAAACTGTACTTATCCTAGCGTATGCTCGCTATAGGCTAATCATCCACAGTCATATGTACGTATGTATGTGAGTGTGTACATAGGTATGTATGTATTTATTTATTTGTAGGGCACAAACTCTCACATTGGATCTGGTCAAGGCAATCCAGTAGGAAGAATAAGGTCCCAAGGGCAAACAAAAGAGTCAGAAACACCCACACTCCCACTGTCAGGAGTTTCCCCCAAACACCAAGGCAACAACCATAACATACATGCAGAGAACATAGCACAGACCCACACAAGCTCAGCAATTGTCCCTTCAGTCTCTGTGAGCCCCATGGGCCCTGCTTAGGTGATTCCACAGGCCATGCTCTCCCAGTGTCTTCCAACCTTCTGGCTTTCACAATTTCTCCTCCCCTTCTTCTGTGGTGTTCCCCAAACTGCGTGCAGAGGGACTCAGTGGAGACCTTCAACCTGGACTCTCTCTCCTCCTAATGTTTGGCAGTCACGGCCTTTATTATGATGAGTTATTGATCCCTATAATCCTAGTTTCTTCAAAGTCTTTTGTTCTTTTTAAATAAGAATGAGGATTTTAAACTTTTCCAAAGACTTTTAATTCTACCATCAAGGTAATCATGTGGTTTCTGACTTTATGTCTATTTATCTGTTGTATTACATTTACTAATTTGTGTTTGTTGCGTCCATCTTGCATTTTTGCGGTGAATGTGGTTTTTTCATTTTTCAATTTCATCTGTTCTTAAATATGATTTGTAGTAATTTTATTGGAATTTTTCTGTCTAAGTTCAGGGATATATTGAGAGGAGGGATTGTGTCTCTGAGCCTGCAAGTGGGTTTCAGGCCTGTGAGGGTTGAGTGCTTGTCCTGACGGCAGGGCTGCTCCATCTCTTACACAACAAACAGTGTGTGCATTTCCCAGCTGTCCAGAAGTCATGCCACCGGCTTGCTTTGTGTTGGTCGCCAGCATTTTCTCTATATTTTTCCCAAGTTTGTGAAGTTTTTATATTCTTTTCCTCTCTGGAATAAAGTCTGTTGCTTTCTTGCTTATCTTGTTTTGTTTCTCAGAAGGAGGCAGCCTGCAGTCTGCCATCTTATGGGCAAGTTCTTAGTGTTCTTGCTTTGCCCTGCAACATCTAATGCTGACTTTTGGGAAACTCTTAGTCCTCATTTTAAGTCCATATATTATGACAATTGTAAAAATTTAAGTTCCTTGAGGAAAAGGGCCCGCATGATTTCATTATTTTCTCTCCCTTAGTGAGTGATACACAATGATACACAATTGGAACATAATGTGTGTTTAGCCTTAAACCTGGACAAGGTGTAAATATATCAAATGCATATATAAAAGCCATGGGGCTGCTCTACATTTCCTCCTCTAAGCTAAACAGCATGAAAATGTTTTGGTTTTGTTTTAAGTTGTTTTTATTCTAAATGATATAGATAATTAGATCTGAGAAGATAATTGCATATGCTTCTGTCTGCTGTTTGAATATAGTGTGAGCTGTTTATAGTATGAAAACAATATGATAATATCCACAGTTTCTGTAATTGTATCCTTGGTGCCATCCTTCCCTGGAGCAGAAAGAAGTAATTGTGTGTTGAGTGTTGCCTTGAGACAGTGGGTATTGTAATTGCTGTGGGGTCCTTCATGTCTCACCTGCCCCTTCATTCATCAAGACCACTTTATCGAAGACTTCATTCTGAACACTTGGCCTTGAATTTTTACCATCCATATGGAGCACAGTTTGAATGTTTGGGACTCAATAACTCTTAGATATTTAAGGCTTGTTGGGAAGCTACGAAAGACCAATTAACAACATTGTGAGTGGAGGCAGATGACAGAAGCCATTGTTGGAGCTAATCCACCCATCTCCATGATTTAAAACTTCTTTTTGTCCTTTGACATCTTAAAACACTACTAAATATACTGTTTGTCAATAAATTTGCTCTATTTATTTTTCTAAAATACATTAGTTTCATTTATATGTACGGGTGCTTTGTCTACATGAATATCTATGCACTACAATTACACTTACTGCCCAGAGTCTGAAAGAGGGCATCAGATGTCCTGGACCTGGACTTACAGATGTTTGTGAGCCACCATGTGAGTGCTAGGAATGAAACCTGGGTCCTCTGCAAGAGCAGCCAGTGTTCTTAACCACTGAGACATCTCTCCAGTCTCAGGCCCCATTTCCCCACTAGGCCTTAATTTTGCAAAGGAAGGAGGTAGTCTCCTGTTCAATGTAGAATGTTTTGACCTTGCAGATCTATCAAGGAAAACAATACCCAGCCTCTTCATCAGCCTGCTGTTTATCAGACCAAATGACTCTGAATTACCCGGCCAATCTATACCATGGTAATCTGATCCTTTGGCTGCTAGGTCACCCTTTTTAAGCATTGCCTGTTTGCTCACACTCTGGACCTGTAACATACCCTCTGGTCATCATTCTACTTATCCACACAGAAGGACCATGAAGTTCCAGTGCTAACGTGCACAGGATTTAACCAGTTCCTTATTCTTCTGCAATTGCCTCCTCCACATGCAAAATAACTCATACTTTTAAATTGTGCATTCAATGTCTTGGAGTTAGGGCACAAGGACTAAGACATATATTTGCTTGATGGCTCATCAATACTTCTAGAATGCCTTGAATACTAAAGAAAAGCCTGAGACAAGCCCTATTCAGCTATTTAAATGATTGCCTAAGAGAAGGAGGCAAGTTGGGCAAACAGTAGGAAGATATAAGTGAAATGTATTAAAGGTGGTTCTGCAAGTAACGGTCGTTCATGAACATCAACAAGGATTATAGGTATGGTATTCCCTACTCCCTCTCCCCTCTTCTCTCCCTCCAGCCCTTTTAATTAAAACATTTAATTTAATGAAAAAATTACTAAATGAGGTTACGTGCCATTGAGACAACATAGTAACTTATTCACACTCAACTCGCCTCATAGATGATGAAAATGGGATTCAAACTTAGGTCTACCCATCCCTAAAACTTGTGTTCCTTCCAACTCATGATGTGTCCTCCGCATAGACTTTGTTCTGCTTTTCCCATCCTTCAGCCTTGCTGCTCAGTTTCTGCAGTAAAAGTGGCCTCATCCATGTATTTCATGGTGTGATCAACCTCATCCTTCAAATCATCTCCATGCTCCAAACTCTCTCCTTATCCAACATCAGAAAAGAGTCAAACCTCAATTGATGCCATTCATTTCCTTGTCACTGCTAATATCAAGCTCCTGTTAATCTTCTGGCTGTCTCTTGGCTGTGGAGTCTGGCCTACAGGCTTCTCCATGAGTCTGGCCCTCCCTGATGTCTCAGAAAACAACCAAGCACTGGCCATGCCATGCTTCTTGCGATCGGTCACAATCAGTAACTGATAGTATCTGGGTCCTAAACACTAGCAGAGTGAATGTCCGGCTTTAAGTTATTTGTTCAGCAAATGTTCTCTCTTGGTGCTGTAGCTATGTCTCTTCATCTCGAACAGATGTATTTGTTTCTGTTGGATGTCTATAAAAGTGTATCTCCATCTACAAATTCCTGAATTCCTAAATAGCTGTGTCCAAAATAGATGTACAGTAAAATAACCACATGGCATCTCATTCAGAAAGATTCAAAGAGTAGGTGGGAAACCCCATAAGAAGGCAGGCCTTTGAACAAGACAGGGCAACTACTCACAAAGGGGGTCTCTCAGGACAGCCTCCATGCCTCACCATCTTTGGAGCCAGGCATGGATGTCTCATCAATTTTGGATCTTCCATCCTCCGGTCTCCCTTTTACAACTGAGTGGTTCACAAAGGCCAGTCAGACAGCTATCCTTACTCTTAATTCCTTAGATCCACCCTTAATATTTGTCTTTTTCACAAGATATCTTTTTTTTTCATGTTCCAGACATCTGGCATTTTTTCACTGTGGAGTGCCAGTGACTTTTTATATTGTCTACAATTGCTATGGAAGGCTCCGAGAAAGATAAATCTCCACCCTGAAACTCAGTGTATTTGAGCCGTCAAAAGCCACAGTCAAGAGGCAGGTGATGGAGAAGCCTCTGCCAGGTATAGGACAGCCGGATGCATTTCACAGCCTGCAGTACATCCCAACTCATGAGAATAAATGAAGACTTCCAGGCCTGAGAGAACGCAGCAGCAGGGGAGCAGGAGACAGCTGGGTGTAATTACCCACCTCAACCAGAACTCAGAAGTGAAAATTAACAGCTGTGGAGTCCTGCAGCGAGGATGTCCTTCCATCTTTACACAGTCCCGGTACACACATTGTGACAAAGACAACATAGCCTAGTCAAGCTGCGAAGTCCAGTGACAATGGCTGTCCTACATGAAACAGGATGAGTCCCGGGTCTCCTGTAACCCAGCCTAACACATCCACCTGCCCTGAAGGACAGACACCTCTCATCTCCACCCCTGCTCGCCTTCTCCTAGAACTCATACTGTTCTCTAGCCAGTCTCGCCCACTCCCCTTGTGCACTTCAGGCAAAAGTCTTCTTGTTAATGAAGAACTTTGCTTTCCTTTCTCTCACCCTTCTGGACTGTTCTATTTGACTTTAGCTTTGGGACTCCAAAACCTCTGCTCACAGATGTGTGTTAGAGGAGAAGTTTCTGTCCCCTTTTCCTCAGAAGCAAAATCTGTGGGTTGCTGCCTCTGACATTTAGGAGTACAGCAAGTATAAAATCAAACACTTGCCTGATGTTAATACAGTGTCTTCTAGGCACCAAATAGGCCTTCATTCTTTGTTTTTCCTCCAGAAGGTCCTAGAGCACGAAGGTTATGGAAGTGGGGTCATTAGGCTATGGTCTAGTGGTTGTATATAAATATGGCCTCATTTCTTCAAAATAAATCCTAGAAACTATCTTTGCATGAACCAGAGAAGGAAATACTTAAATTTTTTACACAATTTAGGTGCTAGGTGATATGGTCATTTGAAACATCTCTTGTAGGCTCCCATATTTGAACACTTAGTTACCAGTAAGTGGGGCTTTGGGCGATGCTTATGGTGCCTTTAGGAGGTCCAGCATCACTGGAGGAAGCCACCACTGGGATTGGGGTCCAAGGGTTCATAGCTTTCCCACCACTCCTCTCTGCTTCTATCTTGTGCATGAAGAAATGTGCCCAGTCAGCTTCTGGCTCCTGAAGCCATGCCATGCCATCTCCACTATGGCAGCCTTTATTCCTCTAGAAACAAAGGTGAAATAAACCCTTCCTTGATGCTGTTTTAGGTCATGGAGTTTTATCACAGTAACAGAATAGTAATTCATGCAGATTATTTTAAGATAATGAACTTAATTGCACATCCAGGACATAGGAAACTTGTTCTCATTTTGGTGGGTGAAGGAGCTACTGACAAGAAATAGACACTGATCAAGAAAAAAAAATACCACCATGGTACTGAAGGTTTATTTGGAATTCTGGCAAGCTGGAGAAAACCTGCATTTGCCTTAGACGTGAATGCTTCGACTTTGCGAGACCGACTAACATTCCAGATGAATATCTGATTGATTATATGTCTGCTACATGCTCAGAAAGTTTTAAAGGAAATAAAAAAGGCAGAAGGAAGCATTTGGTTCGAGTTTCTACTTCTGATATTTTTCTACTCTGTCACTGGTACACACTGAATGGGTACCACCACTACTGACTGAAGTATCTTAAATAAAATCAAAGTGGCACTTGGCAGATTTCTGGCCCCATGCCTATTGTGCCCACATGGTAATATCCAGAATTATGAATATTACTTTATTTGGAACTTTAAAAATGTTTGCAGATGTTAGGATGATCAGGTAATTCTAGAATTTTGAATGAGCCCTAAATCCAATGCCAAATATCCATAAAGGAGGAACACAGATAAAGATAGAAAAGTCCATGTTTTCTCAGTGTCAGAGATTGCAGTTATAGAGCTAAAAGATACAGATAACTAAGAGCTATTTAAAGCTTGAAAAAGCAGAGGAGGGTGCTCTGGAGAGATCAATGCCTTGCTGACACCTTGATTTCATGCTTCTACATTCCAGAGCTGCAGAGGCAGTTCCGTCAGTAAAATGCTTACCATGCAAGTAGGGAGCATGATCCCCAGATCCTATTCAGCTCGGCCACAGCAGGCGTGCATGTCACTAAGGAATGGGAGGGGTGGAAACAGGATGCTGTCTGGCATTGAAAGCTGGCCGGTCTAGCCTAATAAGTGAGCCACCAACCAATGAGTGACGGTAGGAAAATGATGCCAGAGCTATGAGACACTCCCTTCTGTTGCATGACATTTTAGTCAGACAGTGTCATATCAATCCCCGACTTCTTAAGTGTCATCCCCTTGGATTCTGAAACATGTAGATTCTGTGTACACCATGCATTCAAGATGTGTTGCAGGACAGGCTCCAAAGCTACACATTCAAGATGTGTAGCATCTTGTAGCAGAAGTCACCGAGAAAACAAATACCCAAGGCTATTTTTACACTTGGTCATTTGCTTTAGCTAAGTTTATTCTTATTATTTGTCCCTATCTTCTCATGAGCAGTCTTTTTACAGGTCGCTGGCAGCTCTGCTAACAGGGATGAGAAGAGACCTGGCCTCCTTTCTCTGCTGGTAACATTCTCACAGCTGCCAGCAGGCCCTGGGCTCTGTGCTCCCAGCTTCCCGGAGCTGGCTGCCTCTCGCTGCTTGTCAGACTGAATCCTGTTGAAACCTGACAGGAAACTGCCTGTGTTTAGCCACCTTGCTCTTACCCTAAGCTGTAGTAAGAGTTGATGTTCATTGATACATCTATGAGAATTACTTGATATTTGATGCCTAGGCAGTGAACCACTGAAGCTCAAGCCTTCCAAGTGAGGCCTTTCTCCAAACAGCACCAGGGACCTGGAGAGATCCTCAGTGGGTACAAGTACCAACTGCTCTTCCTGAGGACCAGGGCCCTCTTGCCAGCACCCACAGGACAGCTCACAACTGTCTGTAACTCCAGTTCCAGAGGGGCTGACATATATGCAGACAAAACTCACAGATACATAAAAATAAATCAATGGATAAATATTATTCAGTTGCAGTACTAAATGAGATTACTAGCACTCGTGTTTTGCATCCTTAGGAAGAACAAACAGGGAACTCTGGAGTTTAGAGGCAAACTGTTAAGTGTTGTCTGATTAACATGAATGAAAATGGGCCGGCATAGGTCTACAGATAGAGACAGGAAACAGTAACTGATTAACTGAGCTATAAGAGTTGAAGACCTAAGTGAGAGCATGTGGCTCAAAACGAGAGATGTGAAAACTGAATCATTTATCAGTCCACGGGCATGGTTTATTTCCGCAGCCTATGCATATTCTTATTTTAAGAATTTTAGTGTGTGTGTGTGTGTGTGTGTGTGTGTGTGTGTTTGTGTATGCAAAGTGCCAGTGAAGTCCAGAAGGAGGTGTTGGCTGTGAGCGTCCCTCTGGCTACTGGAACTGAACTTGGGTCCTCGGCACAGCAAGTGTCTTATCTGCTGAGCCATCTCCCCAGCTCCTCAGAGTACTCTTTAGAATGAAGATTTTAAAATTCATAATAACACATGTTCAAAGAAATGTGCCTGGCTTCTCTAGAAAAATAGGCTTATTTGGAATTTGGTCCTGCATTCTCAGCTGATGGTAAGCTGCAAGCAGTTGACAGGGGCCGGCAAGGTATGGATTCTGCTATGCTGAATCTCCTTCCTTTCCCCAGGGCTCCATCCACTTACATGGCTGGTCTAATATTTACTGTTTTGGACTCTCTAGCATAGTCATCACTACGGTTTTCTAGTTTAGTGATCCATGTGTGTTCAATGCCACTTTCTATCTCACATAGGAAGTTAGCTAAGAACACTGTCCTGCAAGTGCCCCGTCCACACAGACACCACCCAGCCCCTGCTCACTGTGTTCCACGGCTCTAGCAAGCACTGAGTGTGCTGTATTCCAGGTTAGCTTCCAAAACTGTGTGCTTCACTGTCTTCTAGATTTCTAAGGTGCTGAAGTCAGTGTCTGATATTTTTTCTAAGATTCCCATGTTTTAAGTTTGTAATGAAGAGAAGCGCTCCTAGCTCCTCTTTCTTCATTTGCTTCTTTGCCTTCTTAAAACAGCCTTAAAACATTCCAAAAGTTGTATAACTGTCACCCTAAAGTTCAACATTTTTGATCATATGACATTGCCATATCACTCGCTGGTCTATTTATTTAAATTTGCATTTCGTGTGTTTAAATAATTATGCCATGTGACTTCTTTCTTGTTAACATAGTGTTTTGACCCCTCAATAATCAATTTCTTTCATTAAAAAATAGCACATTAGCATCCTGAAAAGTTTCTGCTAATTAAGTAAACATCTTTTCTGATAATATAATTTCTATGCAAACTGTCGCACTGTGTGTTGGACACTAACTTCGAGAGCTGACTCTAAGAACTAACACTGTGAAAGGTGGTGGCATCCATTACACTTCCCTGGTTAATTAAAACATCTTGTATCCTCCGTTCTCTCATTCATGACCAAAGCTGTTAAATACTGTAACTGTCATATAATATAGAACTTTATGAAGCCAGTGGACCCAAGAAGTTAATAGAAAGTACTAGAGATACAAAACTTTAAAAAAAAGCTTTAAAGATCCAAGTCATACTGCTTTCCTTGAACTGTTTAGGACAAGCTGGCTTGTGTCCATTTGAGGAAAGGCTGTGCAGAAGTCCTGGTTCTAGGGGAAATGGAATGTCTCTTGTCTTCATTAGGATCGTGGCAGATGTTGTATGATTATTGGGCAATAATGAGACACAAGATGAACTGAAAGCTAAGAAGAGCGTAGATGCACAAGTAGCTAAAAAGTTGAGTAAATGATGTTTAGTCATTTAAAATCTTCCAGTGACCCCAGAATGAAGCCTGTCTATGCCCATTGCATGAGGGTAGTCTGTAACTTCTGGCTTTAGGATTCCCCCTCTCCAACTCTCCTCCCTTGTCTTCCCCTCTCCTCTCCATTTCTCCTTTTCTCTGCTCCCTTTTCTTCCTCTGCCCTCATCCCTCTCCTTTACTATCTTTCTCTTTCCCCTCCTCCCTTTTCCTCCCTGCCCTCCACTTCAGCTCTCCCCCACTCTCCCCTCTCCCCCAATCTCCCCTCTCCCCCACTCTCCCCCTGCTCTCCCCTCTCCTCCTCTCAGGTCTTCTACTGTCTCTTTACATCACAACATTTGCCACTTATTTATTGGCCATTGGCTCTGATTAATAATCCCCAGAAAACCAAGTCTGCTTCCACTTTGCAATTCTGTACATTTGTGTATTTTCTGGAACGATTCCTGCACTTCTGTGCACATAGGCTCTTCTTCACTCCTAGGATCCTGGCACCTTCCCAAATTAAGGTGGGCTCCCAGTTCCTCCAGTTCACCTCTGTGTCCTTTCCCTCCTCATACTGGCACAGGCTACTGTTTTGCTCTGTGGGTTTCTGTTTTCTGGTTTCCATCTTTTACATACGCAGCTACTAAAGCTTTGAGCAAAGAGACCAATTTTGTCTTATTCCTTTCTGTACCTGGAGAGTCTGTCCCACTACCACTGAAGTAATGAAAGAATGATAATGAACTCAGAACACAGGTTGTCTGTGGGATTGTCTCTCGGTGCCAGGGGCCATTGTAGTCTGACTGTATTTGGTGTGTGTGTGTGTTCTCGTGTTTTAATCTTTCAGGAGTTGCTGCTTTTATATATTGCTTTATTTTCCCATAATCCCTGAGATACAGTGATTGTGTGAAGGGCTCGTTTTTCTCTTGGGCTTTGGTATGATCTAGTCTTTTCTAATCTGAATGTTTCACAGAACTAGGATCAAAATTTCCATAAAGCCATAGCACAGTCAACAGAGAGATGAGTGCACAAGCGAGTTGTTCTTTTCAGTCATCCTTCTAGAAGGCGAAAGCAAAGCTTAGATGCAGGGGTTCATTTGGAACTCAGGGGAGGATGGGACAGAGAAGACCCAGTTCTAGGTCTACAGTCAACTGGTTGTTAACTCTGGGCAACATATATATAAATGATCATTCTGAGCTTGGGCTTCTTTGTCTATTGAAGAAAAGTCAAAGACTTAGGACAGCGGCCCCTAAGTGCTTCTGCCTTTAGCTCTTATGCAGGTGTGTGTTCTCAGAGTGTCCTGCCCTGTTCCAACCAGAGAAACCCTGGTTTTTATCCACTTTCTGTGTGGGAACACTGGGTAGATTGGTTTCTGAGACAGGTCTATGGAATGGTTACATCTACAGCGGTATTTAGTTTCCCCCGTAGAGCATAGAAAGCATCGTACACATGAAGATATATATTCTTATAGATATTATATTCTTATAGGATAGTCTTAAACTCATGAAGTCAAGAGATTTCCCGTTCTGCTTCAGCCCCCGCTCTCTGCTCTCTGCCAATAGTGGCTGGAACTACAGGCACATGTCACCTAATCCAGATCAATGAGTCTTTAACAATTAAATGTCACCTAGTGTATTATACAAAAAGCATATTCCTTATTGATAGACACTACAGTGGTTTGAAATTAGCCCTGATTAAATTCACTCCATTAAGTTTCAGAAGAAACGAAAGTATTGAGTCTGAGAATGGTATTTGTAAGAGTAGGTACTTTGGGCTATTGGCGTTAACTGTACTTCAATAGACTATCAACACATGGGAATTCAAATAAAACCGTGGCTTTTTGACAACATCTTGGAAGAAGATAAGTGCAGATGGCTCTTAGGTATGCATCTGACAATTTCTATAGCAGAGGTCAGCAGACTTTCCACACAGGGGGATAGGAACAGCTTTAACGTGGTGAGTCACCTGGCCTTTGTGGGAAGTACCAGGACACGCAAGCAAAGTAGCTAATCCAACAAAGGGGAGAACTCCGCATCACACTGTGCTTTATAGATGCAGTCACAAGTCCTGCAAATGTTTTGTTTTTTATAACATTGGAAGGGTTTCTTTTCAATTGAGTTGTCATAAATGTTTTCAAAGGGTAATTTTCAATTCTTTACCCCAGGGTTCCATGTAAGGAATTGAGATAAAATATGATGTTTTGTAATTTATCACACTGTATCAGTCTTTGCTGAGTGTAATATTCAATTTGTGGTCACTGTGATTCATCATATACTGTCGACTTCATGTAGAGCACTCCATTTTCACAAAAAACACTGGCTATTATCTCTGTTGGGAAAATACTAGTGAATGATAGCATGTGGGGGTTATAATTTTAAATTAATAATGTTAGTATTTAGGATTTAAACATTACTTAGAGCATCATTGATGTAACAAATTAGAACTTTTAGGCATGAAGGCAGTGAGCAACAGTCCAGGGACTAACTTAATTCGGCGCAATGCATGTTGGTCTCAGAAATACCACCTAAGGTTGGACTTAGGTTGCTCAGCCCTGACAAACCTGATGAATTGTAATCATTTTGTATAACCGAATAACTGCCAATCCTTAAAAATATAGTGTTGGCTGGGGCCTAGAGAGCTGGCTCAGTAGTTTAGAATACTTACTGCTCTTGCGGAGACCCGACTTCCATTCCAGGCACCTGTGTGGCAGTTCACCAGCATCTGTAATGCCCATTCTAGGTGGCCTAATGCCTTCTGATCTCCACAGGCACCAGGCACACACATAGTGTGCACACATCCATGCAGGCAAAACACTCATATAAATTAAATAAAATGAATGAATGAATAAGAAAGCATCACTGGGACTGAAGACAGTCATAAACCCACACAGAGAAATCTTAAAGACTCGCATCCTCTTCAGCCACAGAAGATGCAATGTCACTAGTGGAACAGTGCTGGGCTAGAATTGGGTGTCAATCAAATACCACTGCCCCAAAACAATGGCTAAGCAGATTCCTTAATCCTTGTTTATGTACAAGGGAAGACTTGTATTAATCCCTTAACTTTATAAATAACTATTAAAGTATGTTGCTGGCTGTAAGTCCTGTGTAAAACTGACATAAACATACTTTGGTTTCCAATGCCAAGAAGGGCTTTTAAGACCACCACTTAGAAACTGTAAGTAAATGGGTAACTTCATTTATTTTTGCAACAGGGAGAAGATAGTACTTTTTGAAATGATGTTTAATGATGTCTGGCATCCTTTTCCCTTCAGTGTACCATAATTGCCCTGAGCAGTTTTCAGCTGACTGAGTGGGCATCAGTGCTCAGCAGTTTCAAACGGAAGGATGCCGTGAAGGATGCCGTGGACAGATGCTACACATCTTCATCACCGTGTCCCACAGGAACCTCCATACCATGTGCAGTGAATGAGACAAATGTCACAACAGGCAACTTTATTTTTAGAATTTGAGTCAAAAATCAAGAAAAATAAGTAAACGGTGCCAAGTCTCTATTATGTTAGTACACAAAATAAACAAAATTACATTAACATTCATCATGGGATCCCTTAAATGTATCCGCAAATGATCTGACGAGGGGAAGGTGATTTACAACACAGAGACTCAACAACCATGGACTGAAATGCACGGCACTGCAGGCATCTAGACTAGGTCAGCAAGGATGAGCAAAGTGGCAAAGGCCACCCAAACACCGTCCTCAGATGGAGACTTTGGTAATTGACTGTCGTTTAAAAAACAAAATCAGTCCCTCTTCCTCCTCAGGTTGGATGGTCATTCTGTCCGGTTTCACCCTGTGATGAGTCCAGTGAGAATCCTTCAGTTGTTTTCAAGGCAGTCCAGATCCACAGAGCAGCAGACCCGCCCGTTCTGTGCAAAGATAACACAAGTGTTAGCCGCTGAAGCAGAAGACACAGTGATGAGCAGTTTGCCGTCCACGTTCACAACAGCTCAGTAGAGGATATGCTTCAGAAATGGAAAGAGAATATCCAGCTTTGAAAGGAAGTAAGCATGGTCTTCCGGGTATCTGGTCTGAGGCTTTGCTAATAGGCTTGCTTCATGCCCTGCCTACATGCAATGCATGCTTTAGATACACTCCAGCAATCCAAATTTTCACAATTTATTTGCTAACCTTATTTCCAAAACCTGCTTCACAAATATAATATCTCAGAGGAAACAATTAGCCATCTCAGAAACTAATGGGAAGCATCAGTAAGATTAAAGGCAAATCCCAAATAGATTCCACAAAGGTGTATACATCAAGGGGAAACATGACTGCACACCTCATGAAGATTAGGAAGGAGCAGCGAGCATTTAGGTTCATAAATCCAGGGAAGTTAATTAAAATTCAATTTCATAAATTAATATAAATAAGCCTTTATAATTCCCTTTAATGAATCTCAATCCTGACATAAAGGCATTGGATGCTCTCTGCCCCCATCTCCAATGGATCAAACCGGTCTCCATCTCTGCCCCTTGCTATCTGCTGCCTCCCATTGAACAGATCATCCAGAACTCCTACCCCTTCCTTCCCACTTTTTGTCCCAACCCCCAACTTCAGAAGGCAGTCCTGAGGACCCAGGGGCCAGCTGCAGACCTGTACTCTCCCTCCTCTTTCCAAACACAATCACAAAGTCTCATCCCAACTCTGTCTGAGACCCCCTGCTGTGTCCCTTCCTCTCAAAGCACCTGCTGGGTCCCTTCCTCTCAGAGCACCTGTGTGTCTTTCCTCTCAGAGCACTTGCTGTGTTTCTTCCTCTCACAGCACCTGCGATGACCCTTCTTCTCAGGAGTACCTGCTATGGTCCCTCTTTCCTCTTTGTTCCTATCCCCAGCAGATCACTCAGATTTTCTCCAACTCATCCCTTGGTCTCATTCCCAGCTGTAGAAAACATTCCCTGGGAGATGTCTTGCCAAACGTGCTAGAGAATCTAGCAGGCCAGCAAAGCAGATAGTGGGCATCAGCTCTTCACTGGCAAAGCAGGCAGTGGGCATCAGCTCTTCACTGGCAAAGCAGGCAGTGGGCATCAGCTCTTCACTGGCACTCCTTTCCTCCAAATCAAATATCCCTGTAAGTTATGCCCATATCTGTAGCAGAGCACCCGCTGTTGCCTTTTCTTACTCTCTGCTCCCATTCCCCTATATAGAAGACTATATAGATCCTGCTGGAACAGCCTGCTTTCCTCCTTCCCCTGAATCTGCTCAAGCACCCCTATTCCTAAGTGTCAGAACCCAACACCTAGAAACACATTGTACCCAAACCCCCACTGCACACACTTGGCAGTACCCTAGTTGCATTCCCTACCAGCTCACACACAGCCACCATACCTGACTGGGAACCAGAGAGGACGACATAAACCAAGGAACAAAACACACACCCAACAAAGACAAGAGCAGATAGCAGCACCTAGATTTATAATCAGCCCACAACCCAGATGACTAGATGCCAGCATAATAACAAAATCCTTAACAGCAAGGACAATATGTCCCCGCTGAAGCACAGGAATTACCACAGTGTGCCCTGAGAAATGCAACAGACTGAAACCCAAAAAAAAGGAATCTAAAGTAGAATTTATGAATACAAATTTCTTTAAGCAGAGAACGAACATATCCATTATAGAAATCTGTGAAAACACAAACAAACCATGAAAAGAAATGATTACTGAAGTTCCTGACCTGAAAGTGAAAATAGAATTAAAAAAAATGAGGGAAACATGAAAATGAAAAATTTAGAAACTTTGTCATGGACCTCAGAGGCAAGCCTCACCAGCTGAATATAAAAGCTGAACAGGAGACTCTCAAGCAGTGAAGACAAGATAAAAGGAATGGACACCTAGGTTGAAGAACGTGTCAAATCTAAACAACTCCAGAAAGAAAACACGTAGGGCATCTGGGACAGTATGAAAGGACCAAATCTAAGAAGAATAGAAGTGTGGGAAGGGAAAGAAACCTAGTCAAGGCACAGAAAATATTTTCAAGAAAATCACTGAAGAAAATTTTCCTAACCTAAAGAATTAGATGCCAATCAAGGTACAAGAAGCATACAAAACATCAAATCAATTTGACCAGAAAAGAAAGCTCCATTGGCACATAATAATCAAAATGCTGAATGTACAGAGCAAAGAAAGAATATTAAAACATACAAAGTCGGACCAATTAGAATAACACCTGCCTTCTCAGGGGAGACTCTGAGAGCCACAAAGACCTTCTTCAAACATTAAGAGACACAGACACCAGCCTACTAAGCAAAGTAAAACTTGGGCTCACAAGAGAAGGAGAAAGACATTCTAAGATAAGGTTAAGTTTAAGCAGTATCCATCTACAAATCCAGCCATACAGAAGGTACCTAAGGGAAAATTTCAACCTAAAGAGGATAACAATACCCAGAAAATCAGAAAATCAGAGGATAAGAAAAACACCACACACACACACACACACACACATACACACACACACACACACCATCACCACCACCACCAACAACAACAACAATAACAACAAAATAACTAGAATCAGAAAACACTGGTTGTTGATAACTTTTAACATCAATGGTCTTGAGTCCCTAATAAACAGACACAGACTAAGAAAATGACTATGAAAACAGGATTCACCCTTTAGCTCCATCCAAGAAACACACCTTACCATCAAGGATATATATCCTGTGGAGGTAAAAGGATAGAAAAAATATTCCAAGCAAATGAACTTAAGAAGACTATAGCAAGACTGATATTTGACAAAATAGTCTTCTAACCAAAACATATCAGAAAATCCTGAGAAGAACACTATATACTCATCAAAGTAAAAGTCCTCAAGAGAACACTGAAATTCTGAATGTCTATGCCCCTAACAAAAGGGCACCCGAGTATGAAAAAGAAACACTACTACAGTTTAAATCACATAGTGACCCTCACACACTGATAGTGGGAGACTTAAATATACCATTCTCTCCAAAAACAAACAAAAACCATGTCAGCCACATAGAAACCAGACAGAGAAATGATGGAGCTATGATGTTATAAAACAAATGATGGAGCTAACTGATGGTATAAACCAAATGGACCTCACAGATATTTTCAGAATGTTTTATTCAATCACTCAAAAAAAAAGTACCTTCTTTTCAGAAGCTGATGGAACTTTCTCCAAAATTGACCACATCCTTGGACACAAAGCAAGTCTCAACAGATAACAGAAAGTTAAAATAACACCCTGCATCCTATCTGATGACCATGGATTACAACTGGATATCAATAACAGAAAGCTGCATCCTATGTGATGACCATGGGTTACAGTTGGATATCAATAACAGAAAGCTGACAAATTCATGGAAACTGAACAACTCATTACTGAATGAAAAAATGGTCAGGACAGAAATTAAGAAAGGAACTTAAAACTTGTTAGAATTTAATGAAAATGAAAACACAATATACCCAAACTTATGGGACCTAATGAAGGTGGTTCTAAGAGGCAATTTCATAGCACTATGTGTCTATAAAAAAATTGGAAAGTTCTCATCCTAGTAACCTAACAGCACACCTGAAAGCTTTAGAACAGAAAGAAGAAATCACAACCAAAAGGAGTGGACAGCAAAAAATAATCAAACTCAGGACTGAAATCAATAAATAGAAACAACAAAACAGTACAAAGAATCAATGAGACAAAAAGTTGGTTTTCAGAGAAAATCAATAAGATTGATGAGCCTTTAGCCATATTATTTAAAAGACAGAGAAGATTCAAATTAATAAAATATGAGGTGCAAAGTGGGTCATAACAACAGACACAGAAAAATACAGAGAATCATAAGGATGTACTTTAATAACATGTACCCCACCAAATCTAAAAGAAATGTATAAATTTCTCAGCATATACCACCTACCAAAGTTAAATCAAGATCAGATAAGCAATTTAAACAGACATATAACCGCTAGTCAAATAGAAACAGTAATTTAAAGTCTCCCAACCAGAAAAAAAACTCAAGGCCCTACAGTTTTAGCCCAGAGATCTATTAGACTTTCAAAGAAGAGTTAACATCAACACCTTTAAAATTAATCCACAAAATAGAAACAGAAGGAACATTGACCAACTCACTTTATGAGACTAGCTACCCTGGTAGCCCAAGCAAATAAAAAACCCAAAAAAGAAAGAGAACTATACACCAATTTCCCTTCCGAACATGGATGTAAAAATACTCAGCAAAATATATGCAATACAAATCTAAGAACACATCAAAAAGATAATCTACCATGATCAAGTAGGCTTCATCTCAGAGATACAGGAATGGATTGATATATATAAATCAATAAATATAACCCACCACATAAACAAACTGAAAGAAATAAAAGACATAATCATCTCATTAGATGCAGAAGAGGCCTTTTACAAAAATCTAATATCCCTTCATGATAAAAGTGCAGGAGAAAGATTAGGGATACAAGGACAGACCTCAACATGAGAAAGGTAGTTAACAAGGACATAGCCAACATAAACTTTAATGGTGAGAAACTCAAATCAATTCCACTAAAATCAGTAACAACACAAAGTTGTCCACTCTCTTATAACTATTCAATATAGTACTTGAAGGCTTAGCTAGAGCAATAAGACTACTGAATATCAAAGAGATATAAATTGAAAAGGAAGAAGTCAAAGTCTCCCTGTTTGCTGATGACATGATGGCATATATAAGTGACACAAAAAATTCTACCAGGGAACACTTACAACTGATAAGTACTTTCAACAAAATATCTGGTTACAAAAATCAGTAGATATTCTATATGCAAATGACAAATGAGAAAGAAATCTGGGATACAAAACCCATTAAATAGTGTTAAATATAAAATACCTTATAGTACCTCTTAACCAAGCAAAGTGAAAGACTTGTACAATAAAATCTTCAAGACACTGAAGAAAGAATTTGTAGATACAAGAAGGTGGAAAGATCACTAAAGCTCAAGAATCACTGGGATTAATATAGTAAAAATGGCCACTCTACCAAAAGTAATCTACAAATTTGATGCAATCCCCATCAAAATTCCAATGCAACTCTTCACAGATCTTGAATGAACAATTTTCAGCTTCATATGTAAATACAAAAAGAAAAAAAACCAATCCAGGAGAGCTAAAACAATTCATAAAAGAACCATAGGGGATATCATTGTTCCCAATTTCAAGTTGTACTACAGAACTATAGCAATAAAAACAGCATAGCACAAAAATAGACATACAATTTAATGCAATTAAAGACCCAGATATAAATGATCCAAATATAAATTCACCTGCCTATGGACAACTGTTTTTTTTTTTTTTATTTAAAAGGGAGTGCAGAAAACATACACTGGAAAAAAAGACATTTATCCTCAATAATGATACTGATCAAACTGACTGGTAGCATATAGAAGAATGCAAAAAGATCCATACACAAAACTTAGTGCCAAATGGATCAAAATCTCAACAACAACAACAAAAAACAGATACACTGAACCTGATAGAAGTGGATGATGTGGGATTCCCCTCTGTATGCTGTGAATACTATTGGTTAATAAAGAAACTCTTGTGGCCTATGATAGGGCTAAAGAGTAGAAGTAGGTGGGAAAACTAAACTGAATGCTGGGAGAAAGAAGGCAGAAGAGAGAGAAACCATGAGGCCCCACCAGAGACCAGATGCCGGAGCTTTAGCCAGCAAGCCACAGTGATATGACAATACACAGGTTAATAGAAATGCTTTTAATTAATATCTAAAAGTTAGCCAATAAGAAGCTAGAGCTAATAGGCCAAGTAGGGATTTGATTAATATAGTTTCTGTATGATTATTTCAGAGGGGAGCAGCCAGGAACCAACAAGCAGCCTTCCTTCAACAAGAAGTGGGAAATAATCTTGAACTCATTAGCACAGAAGAATTTCTGAACAGAACACTTTTAGCACAGGCACTAAGATCAACAATTAATAAGTGGGGATAACAAACTTAAAAGCCTCTGTAGGGCAAAGGGCACTGTCATTCAGTCAAGGCAGCCATCTACAGAATGGGAAAAGATTTTTACCAACTCTTCATGTGATAGAAGACTAATATCCAAATATATAAAGAGCCCAAGAAACTAGATATCAAAAATCTAATTAAAATGGGGTACAGATCAAAACAAAGAATTCTCCATAGTGGAAACTCAAATGACAGAGAAACACAAATAAATGTTCAAAATCCTTAGAATTCAGGGAGATGCAAATTAAAACTACTTTGTTATTCCATCTTATACCTGCCAGATGAATAATGCAAGTGTTAGCTCATGTTTCCAGAGTGGAATAGGAGGAATACACATCCATTGATGGCTGTATAAACTATAGAACAATAATGAAAATCAATATGGCAGTTCTTCAGAAAGATGTGAGCCTATCTACCTCCAGATCAGCTATACCTAAGTCTCAAGCATACACTCAAAAGATGCTTTAACCTACTACAGAGGCAGTTACTGAATCATGTTTGCTGCTGCTCTATTTATAATATCCAGAAACTGGAAATGACCTAAACATCCCTCAACAGAAGAATAGATATAGAAAATGTGGTACACTTACACAATGGAGTATTATCCAGCCATTAAAAAAATGATATCATGAAATCGGTAGGCAAATAGATGAACTAGAAAATAATCATTGTGAGTGAGTTATTCCAGACCTGGAAGGACAAATATAGTATGTACTTGCTTATATGTGGATATCAGGTGTTAAATCAATGAGAACCAATCTACTATCCATAGAAACAAAGAGGTTAGCTATAGATGGGATGAATAGAGCTCCCTAGGAAAGGGAACTAAAATATATACTTATGGATGGAGGAGGTGAGAGAGCTAAAATAGAAGGAACAGGAAGAAAGATAGACAAGGGAAGGAGTAGGGGGAGGGACAGCTAAAACTTGGGGCCATTTGAAGCATCACATTGCAACCTAATATAGTAGAAGTTCTCCAAGGGAGTGTCACTGGGGAAAGAAATATTCTGAAGGGTGGGCCCCATGCCCAGCAGCAGATGGCCAGCAGAACTCAGTGGCATTTCTGCAGGGTCCTTGGCTCATAATGTCATGTCAGAGATTTTTGATTCTTTTTAAAGAGCATCTTATTTTTTGTTTTTATTTTTATTTTAATATTTTACTCTATACATACTTTGAACACATATCGTGGCTTTCAGTTTTGTGTTTTTATGGGAATCCTGTTGGTGTAAAGAGCAGGTCTTTGCCTCATGGCTGTTTCCTGTGCCTTTTCTGGGGCTCTTTCCCTTCTGTTTATTTCACCTTATTCCAACCTGTTATTTTATTTTGTCCTATTCTGTTTTTGTTTATTATTATCCCTTAGATTCATGTTAGTTTTCTAAGGAGATACAGGAAAGGGGTGTACCTAGATGGGAGAGGAGGTGGGGATGAACTGGGAAGAGTAGAGGGAGGGGAAACTATAATCAGAATATATTGTTTGTAAAGTATCTATTTTCAATAAAATAAAAGGGGGGGTTAGACAACCCAGACACCTATGTCTCTTGGCCATTCATTTGTGGTAGGTGCCAGTTCAGATGGGATCATAGGTCGTTTGCTATAGGATGCTCAACGTTTTTCTCTACTGGGGATTCATTTTAAGATAGTGCATTCTAGGAAACAGAAAAATGTTGACACTAATAAATCCATTTAAAGCCAAGATGGAAAGCCTCCACTGATGGCTAAGATGCAGGCAGATTTTGACAGGAACAAGTTGAGTATCATTTTTAATATATTTAATCCTAAGAATCTGGAAGTGATTTTTTTGGCTGAGATTTTGCTTGCTTAACCAAGCATCACTGGAAGCTGCCTATGACCACAACTCTATGAACACTGAAGAGAAAGACACATGAGGGTATTTCATGGGGAATCCTCCAAAAAGACAGAGGAATAATCACAGTCAAACACCACGGCAAGGATGCAGGAATACTCTTGGCAATGTAAAATAAGACTGAGGAAACAGCTACCTAGATCTCTCCCCTCCCCACGCTATTGATAGTTTTTGTAATTTTCCAGGATGAAGCTAAGAGGTTGTGTGCTCGCTCACTCTCTCTCCATGTCCATTTGGAATCTGCCTTTAACCAGAACCAGCTATTATCTGTCTACACTTGCACTCCATGGGATCTGAGTTCAGAAGGAAACTGTGTGTGGCTTGTATAGCAGCTATTATCTATCTATACTTCTGTCCTCCGATGAGGATATGCACCCCATGGAATCTGAGTTCAGAGATTTCAGAGAGAAACCATGTGCGGCTTGTATACCCCAGGCAGCTGGTTACCTTGCATTTACAGCTTGTACAAGGAGATCCAGCCATTGTCCATACTGCACCACTCAGCCTTGAAACACCAGAGCTGTCCAGGCAAGTTTTTCGGATGTCATAGACAATATTATCAGCCAGGCAGGGGTCACTGACACAGCGAGGACAACACTCCCCTTCAAAGATGGCTGTGTATTCACAGCTCAGACTGGGACAAGCTAGAGGCCAGCAGTCTGCCTCTCCTTCCTGTGGAGAAAAAGATGAAATGAGTCTCCCTTATTCTTATGCAGTGTTATATTCCCAGTGTCCCTTGGGGAAGGAGGGCACTAATATTCTCATTAGTCTCCTTGCTGAAAGCTTGTAGACTGAACCATGATACATACAATCCATCCTCATCTATGAAGAAACACCTTCTACACACATAACTTCTATGACATCAACTCCTTACTTGAGATGGTTTTGCTGACCACCTAATCCAGAGTTCATAGAAAGTCTTAAATCAGCTTGTGTTCCAAACACAGCCTACATTTATTTTATCATGCTTTACTGTTTCTATCAAGTTGTACTGAATAGTTGGTACAAGTCAACATTAACCTGAGCTTCTCAGTCTTTGACTGGTTGTTTTCTCTCAGTACTGATGATCAGAGTTTTGTTCAACAGATGCCAATGAAACAAACAAGCAAGCAGAGGGTAAAGTAGTGTATAGAGATGACCACTCATTTTTAAGGTCAAACGTGATATGCAAAGTCGAGTATTTCAATGGCTGCATCAACTGAGAACCTGGTGTCAAGTTCAGAGCTGAGGTTGGGTGTTCTCACGAAAACATGACTCTGAAGTCTTCAAGTCACAGCATGAATGATGACGCCTCTACCCATCTTACCTTCTGGCTGTGGGCACCATGGAGCTGCCTATGACAGCAAAGACTCTCCACACAGACTCACTGTCATTGCACCACTTTCTGCCACCTGTGGTTGCTGTGGGAACTCCTTCAGTCAACAACCTTTAAGATACCAGCCCACTTGGGTGTGGTCTCTTATACTATAAATGCAGATGTAAAGTATGTGTGGGCCTCTTGGCTGCTGGATTCAGTTCCAGTTCCCAGGGCACACAGAGGACTGCCGATTGCTACCCTTTCTGCGAGTTCACCCCCTAATAAATAAACCTTTATTATACTCCATTCTGGGCTAGTGTGGGACTATTTTATTTTAAATAGCTACATGTGGTAATTCCCATTTAATTATCTAGTCAATGTCTACAGACTCTGGGCTTGTGCAAGTTTCAACTATATCTTCCATGAACAAATTACATCATTGGCAGCGGCAATGTCTTGATGAAATATTTATTAAATGTGATCCCTATTATTCTAAAGTAATTTGTATGTTAATGTCATTTAAAAACTGTATATCCCAAGGACTGGACATTCAAGATGGGCTTTTGAAACTCTTTGGATGAAAACTTGATGTGCAAGATGAATGTCAGTAATTCCAGTTACATGATGCCTGGCTTCTCAGAAAAGAAATGTGGTTTTCCAGACTGGTACTGGAAACAGATCTGTCGTTGTACTGGATGTGTTTGTCCTTGAATGGGAATTTGTAAAATTGGCCATGAACAGAATTAATCTATGTTGCAGTCTAAGATGGATTGTGAAGGATACATGCTATGACTGCTTGCCCATTAACCTGGAGATTTATGGGAATGCAGAGGACAATTTCTCTGCGTGCTAGTTTTCATATAATACCCAGAAAGAGAAAGACTCTCTTCAATAAACATTAAGCACCAAGCTAAGAGTTTCCTTTGAAAACTGAGCCAGGTGGAATGCTCAGAGATGGAGCACCACAATTCCACAGTCCCCAACATGCCATGTTCCCATATCTTCCATCCTTGGAAGTCATTGTTTTACTGTAATGTGAAATACACTGAACAAGTTGTGGAAATTAAGCATTTTCTTTGAACTTTTTCAAACCCAGGCATATTATTAGTATCCTTATATTAATATTTGAAGTAATTTTCTTTTTTTCTCTTTGAACAGATTTTTCCAAGGAATAAACCAGTAACAACAGCAGTCACCTTGCTAAGGGACTTCTGTGGCACTGAACCATGTGCCTACCATGTACTGAGTGTGGTATTCATCTTTTACATACATTCACTCATCTCCCTAATCATCTTTGAAATTGAGACTCATAAACCTGTGCACACTTAAGGAAAAGAATAGTACCTGAAAGTTCTGCCATGTCCAAAGTGTCCACACCAAACTAGCCCTGGAGACTATTACAGAATTGAATTCTCAGCCTTGTTCACCCAAACTCTTTTGCTTATATTATGATTTTTTTTAAATTGAAACCTTTAAAGGTTATATCAAAAGCAATAATAGGCTTGGTTCTGTCTGGACAGCAATTGCCTATTGAGCCACTGAAGGCTACTTTACATGGATTTTTCTTTCTCTGGACATTTTAAAATATATGAGGATGTGCAAATTGGGCTCAGGTTAAATCTGTTCCATAAATACATTTTTTCTCACTTTTGAAGCATTTTAAATGCAATGTAAATATCTCCAGGCAGACTACATAGCCCCCTGGTTAAGCACAGCGCATCAATGCTCTGCATATTGCTGGAAACATCTTTGAACTCCAGCCCCCAAAGCACGCGAGTGTATAACCTTTTCTAGATCATAGGCACCAGGATCCCCAGAAACCGACATACCAGACACCGGCATTGCTGGCAGCTGTGGGTCCAATTGTCTCCACTTCGATACAGCTTGTGTCCACTTTGATCTAAACATTGGCTCGTGACCCTGGTGTCACACTCTGGGCAGCAGAAAAGGTCAGCATTTGGGTTCTGGCAATCACAAGCTGTCCGCCGGCAGAATATCTTACCGTCCTGTTGAGAAGGGAGGTCAAGGAGGTTCTGTGAGTAGGAAAATGCATGAACACACCCACTGTGAAAATCAAGCCCTGTAAATACCTCATAGAGGTCACAGAAAACAACTTCCTAGTCTCTGATCTGTCTTAGCCAACTCTCATCTTGTTCAAAGCAAACACAGCCTTTTTTTCCCCAGGGCTTGCCTAAAGAGCCAGCCAGTTAAAACAAAGGCAATACTAACTTCATGTAAGAAAAAAAATCAATATATTCTTTGAATTTAAAAAAATGTAAAAATTATGTTTCTATATAAGAATTATATAGCCAATCTAAGTAGCTAAACTGAATATGTGATCAAGAATGCATTTCAGATGGAAAGGGAACTACATGGTGGTAATATATGGGGGAACTAACAGGAAGAGGGAAGTAGAACAAGAGGCAAATAAAGGGAAATAAGAGCAAACTGCATGGTACGTGTGTATGGAAATGTAATGAAAGCATGACACTGTGTGTTAAGACAATAAGAAAAGTACTCATTTCAGTGGAAAGTCAGGTGACTACACTATCGTAATATATAAGAACACCAGCAAACATGTTGAAGTGTCCTCGCCTCATTTTATACCTGCCCTGATACTTAAGGGATGTGGGAAGAATTAACTGAGGCCCAGAGACAAGTACCTTATATAGGTCACACAGTGCAGCAGAATCTCCACGCCTACAACTGAGTTCTAGAGTTTCAAAAGAATTTTCTTCTACAAGGAAGTCTTTAGGTTGCTTATTTGAAGAGCTTAGGATAAGTTGTCACCTTCCTTCATGAAGTGGCTCACCAAATTATAGACACAATACAGTTTCAGGAGTACTAGCCCTGGGCACTCACAGCTACAATGCCCTGAAGGTCAAGAACACTTGTGCAGTAAGACTGAGTGCTTGAACCATGCCTACTATCTGTTCATCATTAACAGAGAAGCCAAAGTGTGAGGCTTACGGCTACCATTTCATTTATGGTTACAATGACTTTTGTTAAAGATTTACTTTTATTAAAAAATAATTATGTGTGTGTGTTCCTATAGAAGCCAGAAGTGTTCATTGGATCCCTTGGAGCTGAAGCTACAGGTGGTTGTGAACTACCCTACATGGGTGCTGGGCACTGAGCTCGGGTCCTCTGGAAGAACAACTGAGCCATCTCTCATCATCTTCCCATGGTTACTTTTTTGAGTATTTTTTAAAGATTATTTATTTAAAGCCAGGCGGTGGTGGCGCATGCCTTTAATCCCAGCACTTGGGAGGCAGAGGCAGGTGGATCTCTGTGAGTTCGAGGCCAGCCTGGTCTACAGAGTGAGTTCCAGGACAGGCTCCAAAGCTGCAGAGAAACCCTGTCTCAAACAAACAAACAAACAAACAAAAAGATTATTTATTTATTATGTATACAGTGTTCTGTCTGCGTGTATGCCTGAAGGTCAAAAGAGGGCACCAGGACCCATTACAGATGGTTGTGAGCCACCATGTGGTTTCTGGGAATTGAACTCAGGACCTCTGGAAGAGCAGTCAATGTCTTAACCTCTGTGACATCTCTCCAACCTTTTTGAGCTTTTCTAAAACTGAACCGTAGGACTAGAAGATCACCTGAAGGACATGAAGCCCATCTTCACTGTAATAGCCACACCTAAAAGTTATGAAGACTATGCTTCAGGTTATCCATCCTTGGGAATCCCCACTAAGGAAGGTGTTCAGGGCACATGCCTGTGTGTCTTAGTCTCTCTGCTGACCCCAGTTCCTGTTCCTCAAAACCACAGCCCCTGTATTCAATCTTCAGTTCTTAGAAGCTAATTTGTATGTGTTCACTGAGTTATTCCTTCTGGGAAAAACATCTCTGATTCCTCAACCTGTTCCCATTGTTTGTATCTTTTCACTACACAGCGGCTTTGGTGGCTCCCTCCTTCAAGCTTTGACCTCTGGGCATGATCTTCACCATCATTGTAAGTCAAAAACTGAACACTTATCTTCGGCCCCAATTGGATGAAGTATTTACCTTACTATATTTAATATTGATGATCCATGGAACATTTCTTCATTTCTCAAGTCTGATAATTAAATATCAGTCTTCAGAAACAAGGAGCCCCCTGGGTTTCTATGACCACAGTTGTGTTTTCACTATGCTTTCTCTAATGCAGCCTACTTTGCTTTCTTGTTTCGGTTATGTGGCATGGTGTTGACTGATATTGAGCTCAATGAAGACCAAAACCTCATTAAGCCCTGCCCCATAGCCTGTGGCTGGTTGATTGGGAAGATATGTGTTTTCTGATGCACGCTGCATTTTGTCCTATTAGATCCACTGCACCTCTCCTGTCAGTCACAGCTTTTACCAGATATTGCATCTGTCATCTTCCACGGTTCATGCAGCTTCACAGTTACTGACATCTGCAAAAATATGGACCTGCCCACGAGGTCTTTTTCATCCACAAAAATGGATGGTAAAGTCAGTGGAAGCTAAAGCGAAGATCCTTAAAAGCACTATGTTCCTACAGAGTGGAAGGGAAGTACTGGCTACTTTTGCAATGACTAAAGAGGGTGGAGCAGCCTTCACTCAAATTTTATGTATTGTCTCTGCTATAGAAATGATAAGAGAGCACTGTTCTAAAGAATCAAGAGATGATATACACACAGATTCTTGAATGCGCATGCATATATATGTTAATTTTGCAAAAACACAAAGCTTCTATACATGTGTGTGTATAGAGAGAGACTGCAAAAACACAAAGCTTCTATACATGTGTGTGTATAGAGAGAGACACACACATGCAAGAGAGAGGGAGAAAGAATTAAAGAAAGAGAGAATGAAGAAAGAGAGAGATAATGAATCTAAAGGTGAGCATGTGAATTGAACCAGGTGAACTGATATTTTACACAACTTAGCATTGATCATAGAAATCTTCCAGCATTAAGTCCTCACTTATTCGTTTATATCACGATTCTCATCACTTTCACTAAAATAATAGTAGCAATAAATTTTGTATAACCATGACATATTTCTTTCTTATTTCAGTGCTGGGAATTAAACCTAGGGACAGACACATACCAGGCAAGCACTTTCCCACTCAGCTGTATCCCCGAGCCCCATCAACTTAGCTTCTGTAGCAATATACTTCATTTCCCAGGTATAAAAGGTCTAAGTCTCAGAAACCGCATGGCAAAGCCATGTGGTTTTGATCAGCACCAATCAAAACTATAAATTATTTTCACAGATTACTATATTTCTTACCATGAGGCCCAATCCTACCTACTAGTTAAGAGAATGAATAGGAATAAATTGATAGCCTTCAGGGTGACTGCAGAATAAAGCAATTTCACATCTCATCAATTATGTGAAAATGCCAACGAGTCCCCTCTTAGCTTCTGTTAGGTTTCAGAACAATGATAGTGTTCCTGTTGGCTTTGAATTACAGAGCAACTGTCAAGAAAAACCTTTTTTGATAATGGAAATGCCAAAGGCGGCTTCATTAATTCAACTCGAATGAATGGTTATAAAAGCTTCCTTATAGAGTGCCATCATGCTGGACACCAAGTGTGGGTGAGGACAGGGCCCACTCACAGCAAGCTGTCCTCCTTGCTTGGGTTGGTGTGCTGTTTCCAGAGCCTGACCTCTGTCCAGCTAAGACTGTAACCTCAGTTCCACTGAGATATCAAAGCTGAATTCCCACCCTCCTGCTCAGAACTTCAGTTTCCAAGTCATTTTATAAGGAAAGTTCAACCATGCACAACTGATAAGAATTAAAATATTTAAATTAATTCTAGATTTTTAAAAAGCAGGGAAATTCACACTGATAGAAAAATATTTGAATATATATATAATGTATATATAATATTCTAGGTTTTAAATTTTAGATGACACATTTTAATTATTGGGTAAGTGCAACATCAATCTACTCACAACAAACTGCACAGTTCAAATTCATGTCATTGTCTGAAACTTTGAAATTGAGTAGTGGGATTTAAGTGACATTCTTATGTAGCCATTGAATAAAAGTAGCAGCTAGCAGCTAGCAAGCTGAGGGCCAGGTTTGCACTCAGCAACCGCCTGATAAGGTCTCGTGGAACACAAGCATGTGAGCCAGGTCCTCAGATTCTGCTGATTTTACACCACAGTGGTGAGGTTGGATATTTGTGACGCAGTACTCATAGTTTACAAAATTTAAAATATTTGTTAACTAGAGATTAATGAGAGTGTCAGCTGTTCCTGACATAAACTATAAAATTAGGAATATTACTCTAGATCCATCTATTGTCCTTTCTCACAAACTGGTCAGACTGTGATATCCAATATTTTTTCAATTATTGATAATATCATAGTCTACCAACTTCATCTTCTTAAAGCATGAGGGTCATAAATACCTCCAGTATTACAAGAGATCCTTGGAGGGGAAATGACATTCCAATGTGGAAAATTAACAATAGAACAGACAGTCAACCCTAAAACAGACTCTTACAAAATGTCTTTTCTCTAAGATGCAGCATTGCAGTAAGAGGAGGTTATAGGATAGGGAAATATGACTCGTGCTGAGTAAGGGTTCCCAGAAGATGCCTAAGTGACTTTAAAGCAGAAGGAAGCTCCTGAGCCACAAATGGAGAAACAGCACGTGCCCAGTGACAGCCAGTGTGCCATATCCCACTATCTCTAGTAAAAATATCTTTTAAAAAATGCAAGGCTTATTACATCACAAGAGAATCAGATCACCAGGTCAGGGAAGCAGAAAGATAGAAGTGATTTGGGGTTTGACATCTGCTCTTAAAATAATCCATCCTCACCCCAGGAAAATTGCAACCAATGGAAATTTAATGCAATTGGAGAACAAAACAACAAATGTTTATGCAAAGAAAGAGACCCCAGCAGATCCCGAGTCTTCAGGATCTGGCTGGGTGAGTGTGCCTAAGGGGAGTTACTCACTCTTCCCAGCCCTCCATCTCTAACTCACGTCTCCTGTCCCATGTGTCAATCTAGTCTGCCTACCCAGCCTGTGCTGCAGCCAACTTCTAAGCTTTAAAACAGGAGCCACCTTGTCTGCCTGCGAACTACAAGCCTTACCCATGCTACATCCAATCTCTCCACACAGCCATAACTTGTACATTCTTATTTAAGGTCTAGCCTGATGAGTCACCCAATCTTTTCCTTCATGAAACTTGCCCAGTCCCAGATCTCCCTCTGCACTCCAGGCTTGGTCCAAGATGCACATCCTGAACACCAGTCCAGTCCCTGGTGTCCCCTGACTTCATTCCATCTAAACTCTAGGCCTAACATGGACCCACACACCTCTCCTCTGTTCATATCAGGCACAGAACTAATAAAAGTAGTTCATATGTCTTGCTCATTCAAAAATCAAACAATAAGAGAGATCAAAGCTTTACCTCCTTCTACAAGTTTTGTAAAATTGTTTGCCAATAAGAGTTTGTCATGGGAGCTCACAGACTCTGAAGCAACAGCTAGGGAGCCTGCATGGGACATATGTGTAGTTTGGTCTGTTTGTGGTGCTCCTAACAGCGGGATCAGGACCTGTCCCTGGCATTTGAGCTGACTTTTGGGAACCTATTCCCCATATTGGGTTGCCTCACCCAGCTTTGATGCAGAGGCAGGAACTTGGTCCTAACTCAACTTGATGTGCCATGCTTTGTTCAAGCCTGTGGGAGGCCTGCCCCTTTCTGGATGAAGATGGAGGAGGAAGGATGGATGAAGTGGGGGGGTAGATGGGAGGTGAGGGAAAGGAACAGGAAGAGAGGAGGAAGGAGAAACTGTGGTCAGTTTGAAAAATAAATGAAAAAAATTAGCAAAAAAATAATTACTTAGAGTACATAGAATTTAAAAGAGCATTGATAAACTTCATCAAAGGATTCAAGGAGTTTAAGGAGACACAAATAAATATTTCAATGAACCTAAGGAGAATAAACACATAAGGTGAACAAAAATGATAAAGACAATCCAGGATTTGAAAACAGAATTCAAAAAAAGATATAGAAACATTGAAGGGGACTCAAGCTTAAACGAAGAGGGAATTGAAAAACCAATGATCCAAAGAGAAAACTCAGAGAGAAGCCTTACAAGTAGAATGAATCATTTGGAGGATGCAATATCAGGACTCAAAGAAAGTTGAAGATCTAGATGAAACAAGCAAAGAATATAAAAGAAAATCAAACACAGGAAAAGTACATATAGGAAATGTATGACACCATGAAAAGACCCCACTTTCAAATAATAGAAATGGAATAGGGGAAAGTACCCTAAATCAATGCATAGACCAGATCTCCAATGATATCATAGGAGAAAATTTACCCAAACTGTGGAAATATACACCCAAACATGTACAAGAAGCACACAGAATGCCAAATACACAAGACCAGAAAAACATATCCTTCAGCATATCATAGTGCAAACACTTAAGTATATAGAACAAAGAGAGAATATTGAGCTGTAAGAGGAAAGAAAAGTAAATCATGTATGTTACATACATAGGAAAACCTATCATAACAGCTGATTTCTCAACAGAAAATTTGAAAGCTTGGAAGACATGGAGCAATACATTCTAAGTCATGAAAGACCATGAGAACAAACTATATATAGAGAGAATATTATACCCAGCAAAACTATCCACCATAAATGCAGAATAAAGAAAATCTTTCTACGGGTGGTGGTGGCGCATGCCTTTAATCCCAGCACTTGGGAGGCAGAGACAGGTGGATCTCTGTGAGTTCAAGGCCAGCCTGGTCTACAAGAGCTAGTTCGAGAACAGAATCCAAAGCTACAGAGAAACCCTGTCTCAAAAAACCAAAAAAATTAAAAAACCCAAAACAAAACAAAAAAGCCAGGCGGTGGTGGCACACGGCCTTAATCCCAGCACTCGGGAGGCAAAGGCAGGTGGATCTCTGTGAGTTCGAGTCCAGCCTGGTCTACAACAGCTAGTTCCAGGACAGGCTCCAAAGCTTCAGAGAAACCCTCTGTCGGAAAACCAAAAAAAAAAAAAAAAGCTTTCTACAACATAAACAGACTAAGAATATTTATGACTGACAAACCTAAAAAGCACAGGAAGTAATACTTTGTGCTGAAAAGAGGAATGAAATTGTAGAAATACAAAGCCATAATTATTAAAACACAAAGCACCACTGAGAACCCAAACAATAGCACAATGACTGTAATCAACATACACTTTTCAATAATAACTTAAATATTAATGGCCACAATTCTCCAGTCAAAAGACACATGCTAGCTGAATGAATCAAGGCAGAGACATGTGGATCTCAGTGAGTTTGATATCAGCCTAGACTACAAAGTGCGTTCTAGGACAGCTAGAACTGTTACAAAGAGAAATCTTGACTCAAAAAGATTAAGAATAAAATAAGAAACACATGATAGCTTTAAAGGTAAGCACTGTGTTAGAGTCAAAGGATAAACAAAAATATTTCAATCAAATAGGAGCAGGAAGCCAGTAGGCATCACTATCCTAGTATCTGAAAAGATAGAGTTCAAACAAAACTAACTGGAAGGGACACTTCTTTCTAATGAAGGAAACAGTTAATTAAGAAGACATATAGATATCTTTAAGCTTTAGAAAAGTATAGCTCTCACTCCCCATCAAGGAAAACTTCTTTTTGCAATAGACAGAAAGCATCACAGAAAACCACAACAGATAAACATGCAGAGTTTTCTAGCTCAGTTCTTACTGATAGATCAGAAACACAACTCTGTACATAGGGTTGGTACATAGGGCTCAGGGATCAGTGCAAAAAGGGGTAGGAGAGGTGGTAAGAGATGAAGAAGCCAGGAGTTTGCTGTGAGATTGTGTCTCCTAGAAATGTCAGAAGTTACACTGTTGAAGTCTCACCAACGTAGCTATCTAAACATAACCTAAACAGAGATGACACCAACACACATGCTACCCTGGACATGAGAGAGTTCATCAGGCCTCAAGCTTAGGCTAAAAACTACAGGCAACTAAAGAATGCTAGGAGAAGTAGTCTTCCATGGGGAAGAGACACCAGTTGGTCATCCCTGAACATATAAAAGTATGTACATATAAGTGCCATTGTATGGACTGAGCAGGTTGTATTTGTATATTCAGAAGTACACACACACACACACACACACACACACACACACACACACACACACACAAAACCAATTCAGAAAAAAAGACCAAGAATTTGAAAGCAAACAAGGGCTACATGGAGGTGGTAGGTGTGGAGGAAAGGAAAGAAGGCGGTATGATGTAATTATATTATAATCTCAAAAACCAAATATTGTTAAAAAAATAAATATTTTAAACATCATAGAGTAATGCATACAGTATCATTATATTGTTTATTTTAAACAAATTGTTAAAAATCAATCTCATGCTTCAAAAGTGTTGAAGTCGTTGTGGCAGAGTATTAATTACTAATAAGGCTTATTAACAGGACTATAAGGATCGTTCACCCAGAGAACCAAGTTCAGTCCAGCTCCTCAGAAAATGTTAAATACCACTTTAGGGAACAGCAGAGAAAAAGAGAAGCAGACTGCTGGGATTGTTAGGATAGTAAAGGAAGTCTAGGAGAGCATTCATGCTTGCTGGGTCCCTGGTTTTATCACAGACTTAAATGTAGCTGAAAATAGAGTTAAAAGTGTTTAGTTTCACAGTATTCAATACTCTGGTCGCCTAGAATGCCTGAAAAATCTTGGGTGTAGGAAGGTTATAATTACCCTCGGAAATCTGGAAAGAAGTAGAGAACTTGGCCACTCTACTGCCTGAACAGGGATCCTTCTTTTATACTCTATCCTCACTATTCTAGCTCGTAATGATCTTTCCTTTCCCTAGAAAGCCGTGGTCTTTGTGTCAGCACCACTGATTAAATACTACACTTGATAACATCTATTTGGTGGCTGCTAACGTCCTATCCATGTGCTATACTCCTGACCGGAGTGTTTGAGCTCCCTGAAGCTGGCATGGCATCTCCCCTTGCTGGTTTCCAACACAAGTCTGCATCCTCTGTGGGGAAAAAGTGGGCTTCGGGACAATGGGAGCCCTAGGCCCTGGAGAGTGTACAAATGGGTAAATACCAGACAAGACACTGGAATCTGAGAGAGAGGATGAGTCACTTCATCCATTAGAGGTATTTTCTTCATCGTTCAAAGCTGTGCTCACACAAGAGACAATGCTGGTTTCTAATTATAGGCTATTTGGAACATAGCCCAGGAACAGAGTGCTCAATAAATGGGGAAAATGGATCTAAATTTGGGTTACAGAGTTAAGTGTACGTGGAAAAGGGAAAACAAGTGCCATGGGTTAAGAACATGGCGATGTATCTCTCCCAAGTAGACCCCTGGGTTCTGGTGCGGTGGGGCCAGATGTCAAGGCAGAAGACAAACCACATGGGCTCCTCAGGCTCACCCTACTCTGTTTCTGGGGAACACAGAATTCATCAGGAGACCTGGCTTCCTAAGAGGCTACTAAACAACTAATATTTCTTGTTTTCTATGCCTAGAAAACCCATGATTAAATCATCCCACCCTAATATTTAAGCCAAAAGCTACAGTAAAGTAGTTTTTGAAAAAAATTAAAATAAATTGTCAAAATCAACAAAAGAAGAAAGAAAGCATGAGAAAATAAAACATTTAACAAGCTCAGTTTGCTCTTGTTTATATTATATATATATTATTCCAACCACAGTTCTCCCTCCCACCCCACCTCCCTCTCCCACCAGCTTCCCCCAAGCCCACATCCCCATCCACTCTTCCCAAAGGGTAAGGGCTCCCATGGGGAGTTAACAAAGTCTGCACATTAAGTTAAGACAGGTCCAAGTTCCTCTCTCTTGTGTTAAGGATGAGTATGGCATCCAACCCTAGGGAATGGGCTCCAATAAGCTAGCTCATGCTCCAGGGATAGATCCTGGTCCTACTTCCAGGGACCCCTGAGATAGTCCAAGCCTCACTACTGTCTCCCACATATGGAACAACAGGACCATTTTGAAAAGTAGTAAGTAAAAGAACATTGTTGCAGAAGCGCGTCTCCATGAGCATTTGACTTGCCTTCCTGTGACTAAACCTAGGAGATACTCCAGCAATGAGAAAGACAAAGGAGCCACCATACTACCGTCTCCATTTGTCTAGAATGAGGTCTACCCATTCATGTCTGACTACTACATCAAGGGCCTGGAAGCTTGCCTTTTCTGGATGATGCTCCCCAAACAGTGAGCCAGTGAGTGAGAGTTCTTGCAAGTGATCATCTCAGGTGGAGATTTCTGGATCAGCAAGCTTAGGTAAGTGTAGAATTATTTACCTAAGTAACACAAACTCTCACCTGACCAACAACCAAGGCATTCTGTGGCTCTCAGCACAAGAACCACCCTTGACCACTCTTCCCAGCTTCTCCTGATATGTAGTTTCTTCTTAATGTTGTAACCCACTTGTCACAAAAAAAGACAGAGTAAATTCAAAGCCAGTTTGCTATTCATTCATCATCAGTTGGCTGTTTTGTAGATTAGAATAGAGAGGTCCTTTTGAAAACTAAGGGCCCCTCTGTTCTATGTGTACCGAGTTAGAAAGAAGCCTGTGTTGCACAGAGAGGAAGAACCAGCTGAGAACAGTACAGCTCCCACCGCACCCTGTCAGTCTCACCTTGCAGGAGCAAACGGAACACCTGTCTTCTCTCAGGATCCACACCTGCCCATTGTGCTTCAGTCCTCCTTCGTGGGGGCAGTCACCAGAGCACGAGGGCCCAGCGGGACACAGGCAGTCGAAGCCTCCCACTAAGTTGACGCAGGCAGAGTCATTCCAACAGGTGTGAGTTCTTAAGGCACATTCGTCAATGTCTGCAATAAACAAACCACAGAGCTTCAAACTCCAGCCAAGAGCACCAGGAAATGACAATAACAGACAATGACATGAAGCAACATTATCGCGGATTTGCCTTGTGCCAGGCATTTTGCCAGGCTTTCACAGGCATTAGGTCATTTCCTCTGCAAGGCAAATGCTCTGTGTCGGGGAACCATGGTGCTAGGCTCAGAGTTAAGGCGCATGCCCACGGCCAGCTAGCCACTGGCTGCTGTGAGTTCAAATTTATGACTGCCTGACTAGTTAAAATATCCCCTGCAGCGCAGCTCGAGACTCACATAGTGACCATGAACTTTATTAATTCGTCAACTACAGAATGCAGCCTTCGAAGCCTAGCTCTTCTAGAAAAATGTGCCTAAGCCACTGAGCAGAAACCACTGGATAATAAGGGCGGACTTGACTCCTGTCAGCCTTAGCAAGATCCTGATGTCAGGGCTTTGAGAGAAGTGAGTGTATTATTCTTGGTAGGTGCCCTACTTAATATTAAAATAGTTAACACCCTAATGGCCAAGAGAATGTCGGGTCTCACAGAAAAAGTCAGGTCCACAGGAGGTACGGCATGAACGTGGATGAAGGCAAGCCTATTGAATAGTGTGTTCACTGACGAGATAATAGTGAAAGAAGACAAACTGAGTCGCTCCACCTGACAGTTCAAACTTGAGTGACCCTGGTGCCTCCAACACACGCCTGTCGGGTCCTGCTTGAACTCTTTCCTGACGACCGACTTGAAAGCCATTCAGTGTTGCCTTTAAATGGCTGCTTTTAAAGAATGCACTCGTTGAAGTTAGATGAGACATCTTACGCAGCAGCTCCTGCTCACTGGTACCCTGTTGCATCAAGAAAATTGCACTTGGCCTTTCCCCCTATGCCATTTTAAAGCTTTATTGGAAGGCGCTTGTCTTCTGTCTGTCAGAAGCTTCTACCCCTTTGGTTAATACGCAGTCATGTCTACAAGTACCCTTCAGATGCTGAAAATCTACTACTGTGTACAAAGGGACTGGCACAACAGAGGAGGCCGATATTAAAAATGACACAAAAGATCATGCAAGATACTGCTGCCGCGAAGCTGATAAGACAGAACACTGGCTTAGACATCTATTGTCAGGCTACAAATCATTGGGCCGGGCTCCCAAAGGGAGGGCAAAATGTTAGAATAATGTCATCTAGTATGAATCCCATGTTTAAATCTGTGTGAAGTTGTAAATAATTCATTAGAGTAAAAGAATCAACCCTCCTTGGAGAGGCTTCTTCTTGTAATAAGATGAGTGTTAACACAGAAGCCCACAACTGGACAGTATGCAGAGAGTGAGAGACTTTGGAGCATCAGCTCTTCCTCAAACTCCTCCCCTCGGGAATCAGGGAGCTACAGGCAGGAGGAGTTAGAAAGACTGTCAGAGTCTGAAGGGATGGAGGACTCCAGGAAGAGTGTCTTCTACTCACACGCCAGATGCACATAGAAACCCAGAGAATGTGGCAGCATGCACAAGGCTGCAAAAGTTCAAGCCAGACTGGGCACCAGCACTGAAAAGGGGGAGTGGACAGAGTCCCACTCCTAAACCATTTAGGTTAGAAGTCATTTGAAATTGATACCTGCAAGGAAAGGGGAAATCATCTTTCTCCAATATAATGTCACTGTGTGGATCAACCATACTCTGGTGCCTGACCCATGGTCAGGAGGAGTTAGGCAACACAACACAGGTTTGATGGTATTTGTGTGGAATTTTGTTTGGCACCTTTTTTATTGATCTTTTGCTTATTTGTTCTGTGGGGGTTTTTTGAAAGAGAGAGGAAAAAATATCAAGTTGGGTAGATATGGAGATGGGAAGGGTCTAGGAAGAGTTGAAGGATAAAAAAGCATGCTCAAATTTTTAAATATATAATTAAATTGAATATATATATGTATATATAATAAAAAGAATCATTTTGGAAATCTTACATTACAATTTTAAGGCCATAACAGGAATTTTCCCTGATACATGTACCCAGCTATGTGTGTGCACTTGTGTGTGGTTCTGCACAGGTATCGACAGTGAGGCTACACTGACAATTCCGATGCTTCAGTGCTCTTGCAGCGAGTTGTGGTATACTGATCACAAGGCAGAAAGTTAGCGTCAGTGTTTATAGAGGGCACACTGGGGTACAGCTAGGCTACCTTGCATGTTAGCTGGGGTTGCTTCTTGAGGATTCTGTTCTACTGTACCAACTCAATGGCTGAAGTACACTACAGCGTTCTCTGGTTTCTATTTACTTTCAACAACTTACATTCTAGACTCTAAGATTAGTTTCCAGACATTATTTCTTGCATAGATCCTTGAGTACTTTTAGTTGACATTCTGAGTATAAAATGATGCAATTACCCCAAGAGTGTTTGAGTTTTGAAGCAATTATGACTTAAAAATAATGGGAAATCTATGACCTATGTTCTCTTCTTGACTGCAGGGACCATATTGCTATAAAACAGATTTATGGCAACAATACAAGAAGACATTAGGTAGTTTCAATGCTATATTTTTTGTGACACAGGGGGCTGAACCTGCAGTCTTGTGCATGCAACACAGGTGCCTTCTGAATGAGCTCTATCCCCAGACCTGTTTTTACATTTTATTTTGAGAAAATGTCTCCTGATATTGCTTAGCTGGATTTGAACTCATTCGGGAGCCCAGGCTAACCTTGAATGTGCAATCCCCTTACATAGTCCTTTAGAGTATCTGAGATTGTAGGTCTGTATCTCTAGACACACATAACAATTATTTGTAGAAAACTATTTCCTTCTAAGATATACTTTTTCTTTTTGTCTTACCAACTGAAGTCTCAGGGAAGCCATTTAGTTAATAAACAATGATTAAAAGCCATAGGAAGTATGGTAAAATTCAGTCCCTGGATTCCATTCTTCGCCCTGTGAGATTTCTTATCCTATGATTTTTCTCAGGGACATTGTTGCCTCATTATAGGGTGACTCCATTTTAACCTTTTTTATATATATACTGTAAATATTTTAGGAAGCTTCTACAGTAATAGGGTTTCCTTCTGACTCTATTTAAATGTCTGTAGTGTTACTTGTCCCTTTCTGTAAAGGGAAATAGTGGCACTCTATCCTTATAACCCATCTGAGTTACATTATTCTTTAATTGTTTCATTTCATATCTGAATATAATGTATTTTCATTATAGCCAATATCTGCTGCTTACCAATTCCTCCCATTGCCCTCACACATTTTCTTTCCAACTTCATGTACTTTTTCAAAAACCTCCTGAGTCCACTTAGTATTTTACTGTACATCCAAAGGGGCAAACTGACTGTCTCTGTCCAGCAGTCATTAATTGTTGCGCACATCACTACAGACAGAAGGTCCACTGAGGGCAGAGTTTGCGTTCTATTGGTCACTCTTCTCAGTGCTCCCAATGACAGAAAACATCGTAGACAATCCATCTATTTATATAACTGTATATAATACATAAATTCATGACATTTATACCAAACACTATTCACACAGCCTATATTGACAAAACTTTGGTTTTGGAGTATTCAGCAAGCACAAGGAATAACTAAGACTTTGCCCTCCAAGGGAAACATTTCCTTACTGAGTTATAATCTGAGAAATTCTTGATTCTAATTTAAAGAAGAATAAGCATATAAAATGAATAATCATAGTGAAATAGGAAAGCAAAATCTCACCCCCAAAAGAATTTCATTTTTCTACTAATATTTTTAGGAACATGGCAGAGGGGACAACAATAAATCTCTCTACAAATATAATTTCAACCAATCCATTACCAATTTTTGTTCTGTCTAAACTAATTTCAAAATTGGCAGTTAATTTCCACCCCTAAAATGTTAATTCCCATTACCAAAATAACAGTTTAGTATTTGGCTATTTCAAATTGACAAAACTGCAAACACATTAGCAATCTTTTCCTTTGGCAAAACAGTCAGCATAATGATAAGAATACCTACTGTCCATAATAAAAAACAATCTGGAAAACCCATTTTTTCCCCTGTAGAATGAAAGGATTTCAACGTCAATACAGGACCATGTTGCCGACAGAGTTCCATGTAATTGCTTTACTTATGACACAGAAACCTAATTCTGCTTCCATGCAATTTAACAGATTTATGGAAAGCCAGATGTTAGCAATTATGGAAACTGGCATTATTCATATACTTGGTAACAAAGACCTGTTTGCACTGCACAAAGCCAACTTAATCTATTACACATATCCCAAGGCATCCAAAAGGAAGAAGCGCCCTATTTACATATTGCAATTGTTGTTCTCAGCTGTGCAAATGCAAAAAGTATCTCCCAGGAGACTTCTCCAAGTCATCAGACAGGCACGCAGCCTGACAACGGACAATGTAGCAAAAATCAACTAAAGCATTTCCTGCTCAAATCCACAGTCATTACAGCAGCCTTGTTTTTCTTACTGTAAATACTGGTTTTCTGTGGTTTCCTTGTGTTTCTCCTTTATAGAGTCATTATTTAAATACTCCATGCTTGACTGAGACTTTGCTTAATAAGATTCCATGGCTAAGCCTACATTAGAACTGATTTTCTTACATTGATATTGTCACAAATTCTGAAAGCTGTGATTAGCATACGTCATTTTGCCTTAAGAGACATCTAGTTGAATAGTCTGTCTGATTCCTTCTTTGAGTTGAGGTTGTGGGTTACTTGAGCATGGAAGAAAATATACTTCAGAGATGTTTATATCAGAGGCAATCAAACCATTTTCAATTTAGCCCCGAACAATTTTCCTACTCCTCAAGGGAAAAAAATGGCTCTGCAGGAGTCTTAATACCATCAAAACTGTAACACTGCTTGCCTGAGGAACCAGAGCTGCTACAGGTCGATTTCAGAACCCAACACAAACACCCTTCCCAAGGGTGAGTAGCAGTTAGGTCAAGAAAATGAATTGTTTCCTTACCCCATATTTCTCTTCCTTAAATAATTTTTATAGCATAGCAGACTCAAAGCAGGTGATGTGTCAGAAAAGGGAATGTAGCCCTGGGTTTGAACATCCAGCTGTGTGAGTTCTGGCTTGGAAACCATTACCTGACAGTGGATCAGAACTGAGAACAGAGCTAGGGGTTTTATTAGTGATAGAAAGATAGAGCTCAGGTGCCTCCCCCACACCCACGCAGGATTACTTCTTTATGGTGGTAGAAAGATTATGAGAAAAGGTGTGTATATTGCACATCTGCATAATAATGTGACAAAATGCAGAAAAAGATAAGGTCTCCTGCAACTTGCAAAGCAAAGGGCTTACAGACTATCAAACTGCACAGTTAGCTCCAGGACCAGAATAAAGCATCATAGCCACGTGATCTTGTATTCAATCCATCCACATTCAGCTAGGCAGTCTGCTTTGGGGCACAGACTATTAAAAAAATGAGGCTGACACACATAACACATTGGAAGTTACCAACAAGCACATTGAGGGACCCAGATCACCTCACCATCACAGGGCATGAGACATGTATCTAGAAGAGAGAAAAGGGACATGCCTTCATTATGTGCTGTGTTGTTGCATGTCATTGGAAGTTTTCAGTGTTCCTCCAGAGTCACCTTTCCACTCTCTTAGTCCTACTGAGAAGACTCTTTAACTAAAGGAAACTACGTGGCCTGTGCTAGCGATTCCTGCACTGGGTTCCTTATTTCGATTCTTGGTGTCAACGACTAGGAGCTGCCACTAATTCGTCATCACTGTTGTCCCCTGCATGTGTAAAAGCTTCCAGGGGACTTGTCTTCCCAGCCCAGATTCTGCGGCTTCTCGTGACAACTTATTGCCAAACCATTCCCTAGACTTGGCAAATATCAAAACACTGTTATGAAATTTTTGATCAGAGAGCTTTCGTCAAACTCTTGAGGGTCAGTATTCCCTTAATCATCTTCTCAACTAACCATTCATTCAGTTGCTAAAAATCGAGCAGCTAATTGATCGATTCACTGTGCCTATCAATTACTGTGTCAGGCTGCTGCCTACAGAAAGAGACACAATGGGAAAGGGAGATGGGTCCAGCCCCATGGAGAAGGATGCTAATGTGTACTATTCTTAAACTTCATGTTTCCCAAAGTACTGGTCCTTTCGCTGCTATACGGTTTGTCACTTAGGGTTCAACTCTTCCTGTGAGTCCCACTCTCCCACCTGCCACTTAGAGTTCATCTCTTCCCAAGAATTCCCCATCTCTTGTTTCCCAAGGCTATAGTCAATCTTCCTTCCAGTCCAGATCTCTTACCATGCAGCCAGAGTTCTCTTTCTTCTCTTTGTAAAGGTAATCTTCTATAATTCTTTTTTTAATGAGAATTTTTAAAAATATTTATTTATTTATTATGTATACAGTATTCTGTCTGTGTGTATGCTTGCAGGCCAGAAGAGGGCACCAGACCTCATTACAGATGGTTGTGAGCCACCATGTGGTTGCTGGGAATTGATCTCGGGACCTTTGGAAGAGCAGGCAATGCTCTTAACAACTGAGCCATCTCTCCAGCCCCCTCTTCTATAATTCTGAAGTCTCACACAAATTCATGAGTTTTAGTTAGTCTACTAGCCAGCAAGATCCAGGAAAGTCACCACCCCAAGTCCTCTGTGACCTTGTTCTACAAATCTTGCACTAAGGTTAAGTACTGGGTATAATTTTTTAATACTCCATGAACTCGCCGTGATTGGTGGCTACATTTATTTACAGAATATGCAGATTTGGGTGTTTTACTGCAGATGGAGAAAAGAGCACTTCCAGGGAGAAAAACCAGAGCTGATATGGGCAAAGCACCATTCTAAGTTGCCGAGTTCCCTACTGTCTGCTGTGAAAAAGTCCTACCTCTGTATCTACATCAAATCTGTCTAAAATCAATACAATTCTGACCAGTGAAGAGGACGAATAGAAAAATCTATTAAAGTTGAAATACTCACTATCTGAAGAGAGTTTCACACCCACAGAAGCCATGGTATCGATGCCAAAAGTGTTCTAAGAGTTATGTGTTTTCATATATCTGCTCATGCGTGGGAGGTAGATAGCTTTCTGTTACAAAGGCATCCTAACACACATCCAGAACACAGGCACACGAAGTTCATCATGACGCTCATAGTAAGTATTATCGAGACCATTCACCAAAATTTCACTCTTTGAGCAAAGGACTTACTTCTTTCCTGATCTCCAGCTTACCAGCGCTTCCATCTACTTTACACTTCCATGTTTGTTCTGCTCTGAGCATTCTCCCTACCGTCCATACCCACTCAGATTGGTAGGATCCAGTTGTCCCTTGCGTATCTTTCACAAAATATTCTTGAGAGCCTTTTGCCTACTGAGAAATGTATAAATAATTGTTATACTTGAATGTGGTTAAGCTGCATTGAAAGGAACCCTTGCAATTGCTTCTCAGCTTCTTGGCTGAGGTGAAGTATTGAAGAAACCTTTGCCCTTTGACACCTTGCTTTCTTTCTAGCAAAATAACTAATTAGCTACACATAATATTTCCTAAGATCTTGTCGATTTCCAAGTTTATATGTCTACTTCCAGCTGTGTGGTGTAGAGGCATTTCATATATATTCTAGTAAATAAAGCTTGCCTGAGGATCAGAAAAGTAAAACAGCCCACTGGCCAGCTTACAGACTAGGCAGTGGTGAAACACACCTTTAATCCCAGTAACCACACTAGTTGCCATAGAAACCAGGTGGTGCATACCTTTCATCCCAGTGGTGCGCGCCTTTAATCTCAGCCCTAGAGAGGATTATAAAATGGGAGGAGACAGCTCTCAGTCTCAGTCTCATTCTGAGATTCCTGGAGGCAGGACCGCCATTTAGGACTGAGGTTAAGATAAGAGCCAGTGGCTGGCTGCTTTGCTTTTCGGATCTTCAGGTTGAATCCCAATTTCTGTCTCTGAGTTTTTATAAAAACATTGTAGAGTCTATAAGGCAAGCATTAGAGGACTTGTAATAACATATAGAAGTCAAATGTAAGTAGAGGAAAGAATCTATACTTGGGACAATAAACGGATTCCCTAGATTTTACCTGGACATAGTGACTCAAGCATAGAGTAGTAGCACTTGGAAAACTAAGGCAAAGGGACTATTATTAGTTAAATGACAGCATGGGATGCATAGAAAGACTGTTTTTTAAATGAAAAACAGTAACAACAAAAGCAGAGAGAATTCAGCAGCTTCCTTTGAGCCTTTAATAGTTAGTGAAGCAATTCTTGTCTCCTCTACTGGCATTGGCAAGCAAGTGCCAGAGAGAGGAGACATGCTTTTCTTATCTACATTATGTCTGCAGCAAAGTAATCTTTAATGACAAATCCATGTAGGGAACCAGGCAGGGTGAACACACACTAACACCTGATCTGATGGAGCATTCTCTGAAGCATGCTGTCAGGTGGAGGATTATTTCTTTTCTTTCTTAGGTCAGTGGAAAGTCTTAGACACAAAAAGATTATAAAGACATTTGTAAGAATTGCCCTTAGAAGGTAAGGTACATAAAACCATTTCTGCTGGTGAACTTCCAAAGACTATTCTCAGTCCAGCAACAGAACTGTGTGAGAGCTGCCATGGATTCAGAGACTGCTGTTGTTCATTGTGGTCTTTAACTTCTGATGGGCAGGCAAGACTTCTAAAATGGCCTTCCTAATGGAACCTTCAGGACATTGTTCAAAGGTACAAATTTGGAATGCCACCCCAACAAGGGAAATGATTAGTGACAGTCTAGCAAGGAAGTAAACAAAATCTTAAAGAGCTTCTGGTGGTTTTTCTGGGAGAATTTCATCTCTTTAGATAATTTTTCTATTTGTATTTCTGCTCTTGCAGAATTCCAATTGTCATCTGATTTGCTAAAACAGCCTTTGGGATGCCTTTTATATGGAAAAAGATGTTGTTTGGAAAGACCTAGAAGGCTTTTGTAGGGCAAAGGGAAATTGAAGCACAAAGGTGGATATTTGACCCCACTTTAGAGACATTGTGGGTGTCTTGAATTTCTGGTTTATTTTTGCATCTGTTACCATGATGTATTAAAAATCTTACAGCACAAGCTAAGTTTGTTTCCAAGGAAAGCAGGGGAAGCCAAAGATTCCATCCTTGAGCATACATAGTTTGGACCACCTGAGTAACTAAGGCTGTCTAGCCCAATCCTTTCCATCCTTAGAAGACCTGAACAGATAGTAGCCTGGTTTCCCTGAGATAACAACTCGAAATTCCTTATCATTACTATTATTTTCAGTCACCACCTAAGGCTGAAGTTCTGTTTCTTGGTTCCTGGGAGGGTGTGGAACATCTTACTCACCCAGTGCCTGTAACAATTCCAGAAGGCTTTACATTGATCAATGCCACCAACTTTTAGATTGTTTTTTTTTAGGTTTTACTGTCCTGACTGTTAAATCCCCTATCACCCCTCCTTTCTACTTTCTTCTTGTCTTTTAAAATGATCCAATCATGGGGATGGAGAGATGGCTCAGTGGTTAAGAGAACTTGCTACTCATCCAGGAGATCCAAGTTCAGTTCCCAGCACCCATTTTAAGTGGCTCCATTTTCATCTACCTAAAGCTCAAGAGGATCCCATATCTCTGACTGTCAAGGGCAATCACATGCATATACTTACTTGCACACACACACACACGCACGCACGCACACACTCCTGCTACACATAATGTAAAGTAATAGAACAAATTTTAAAAATAAACACAACAAAACATCAACAAAAAATATTCAGTCACTTTATACAAGTTAGACTTTTATTCTACTTAACTAGAATCATCCTCCATATTGCAATTTTATTACTAATTAAAAATTTCCTCGCCATTTTAGATTACTCTCTTATTGTGTTCATCTTTAACAATCCCTTGGTTATATTTAACGTTGCTAGAACTGAAACAAAAGAAATTCTTGCTAGTCTCACAAGGTCCAGTTATGTCATCAGGATAACTTGGATACGGGCCAATCATAATGGAGGTCTCTTTACTAACATATTTATTGAGCATACTCAATCTGTTAAGCATATTGGTTACTCTTCTCACTGTTGTGAGAAAATGTCTGACGAAGGCAACTAAAGAGGATCACTTTGTCTTGGCTCACAGTTGAAGGTACACATCATGACTGGAAGGTGCGGCCACAGGCGTGTGAGGTGACTGGCCATACTGCATATGAAACAGAAGTAGATAAAGACTTTTAGTGGTCGCCCTATTATATGATACCTCATTATTCTATCTGGAACCCTGCTTCATCCATATTCAGAGAATACCCTACCTCTCAGTTAATTCTCTCTGTAAATGCATCCACTCACACATGCACATAAAGACATGTCTTCACAATTCCCTAGGGAATTTACAGTCCAATCAACTGCCAATCAAACTTAACTATCCCACTGGAATGGCATCCCATGCAAAGTACTTCTGAGTTGGTGGAGCTATGTGATACATTAAAAATGGTTACTTCTGCCAAAGATATCACATGATTTCACACACCACAAAATTTCAACTTTGGGAGAAACTTCTTACAAGGAAGGTTTCAGCACTCGCAACTCCTCCATCACAATGTGGTTTACAGCCTTTCTGTCTCCTTTATCCTCGTTTCCCACCCTCACACCCATCTAACAGGCATTTGTTGGGGTTTATAGTGTCACCCCCCCACACCTAGAAATAAGGAACTAGCTCCCATTACAAATGTCTCCAAACGGTCTGCTGTTGCTCCCTGGAGCATTTACCGCCCCTGTGCTTTGCCTGGAAACAATGTCACCCTTGACATGTCCTTCACCTCCTTTTCTTTCTTGCTCTTCAAGGGAAACACCATGCTATGTCCACTTGTTCCAACCCCACTCTCTTTAAACATTACCTATCTGGCCGGCCCATACTGTAACCTCCTCCAATCTCTGCCTGTCTCCTTCCCCTGTAACTTAGATTTCAAGAAGGACTCAAAAGTTAATGGAGATTTTTTTTTCTTTTTTGCCCACAGTGCTCTATTTGATGTGAGTAAAGCAGTTTAAGATTCTCATAAAGCCACAGGTAAACATTTCACAGCAGCAGGAGTAACCTCAAACTAAAGCAAACAACTCAATATCCCTCCCAAGGAAGCTGCAGATGCTGGTGTCTGAATGGCTGCTTAGACACGATCTTTGCCTCTAAAGCATTTAAGCCAGAAGTTTCTGTAATGAAACAATTGTTCCTACAGAGCCTCAAGAGGCAAGAAGCTGACAACTGCATAAGATTCAACACCAAGAATTATTCAGAAACTGAGAAAAGAAGGCAGATGACTCTCCCTGGAGAAAGGTTACATATCTCCAAGCAGAAAGTACCGAGGAGTTGAATCAGAATGGCAGCTGGAAATGCTGACTCCGGGACCTGCTGTTTTCACAGTGGCTGTTACTCTGGAGAGGGTCAGAATCTTTCTGAGATCCCCAGGAAAGTATCCACTCATGTCCTCTGTGAATTGTAAGCCCAGATGTGCATGCACAGTCAGTGCTCCTGCCTCCTCTGGAGGGGCTCAGTGGAAATACAGCAGTGTGCAGACGGGAGCGGGCATCAGCATTAGTCAGCAGGGCTCATCCAAACCCCAAACACGAAGTTCTTTGTCTGGAGTGGGTGAAATTTACATTTTTAAGAACCTCAGGTGAAAGTGAGCAGTGCTGCCTAGAGGGTCACACTTCCGGAATCACAACCATAATCTATATGGGACATTTCATATATACAAAATAAGTCTTCAATATGCCTCACTCTTTTCTCACTAGCAGAATGGTCTAACTACTTAGGAAGAAAGCAAAACCTTCACTTAACCCTTTTAAAGAGACATGCCTTGGTGTCGTGGAATTAGGTCGGCACGATAAATAACCAAGCCAGTTCAAGAAGAACGGGTATTTTTTAATGGTTAAAAAGGGGAAACTCATGCTACAAGAGTGGGAGGTCAGACATCCTATCTGTCCTGCGGACACCGCATGGAGAGAGCTGGCACCTGTGTGCTCTCGGTTTTGCTACCTGGATCCCAGGTAGCCATACCCTAACTAGATGTGATTGGTTGATAGTTTCCCCATCATCTCCCCCTTTTGTCTAAACAAGATCGATCCAAATCCAACACAGCTATATACAATAGGAACAGATACCAAATGTAAAATTATAAGCAATAAACAATATTAAGCAAGGAACGCATAACAAAAGTTTTATTAAATATTTTATTTTAAGGAGTCTAACTATTGCATTGAAATTAAGCTTGGCTAAATCATGAGGAAGGTAACTACAATAATCTAATCTTTAACTCCTTCAAAGATCTGAGAAGGGAAACAATATTACTTGAGTGAACAGGAAGTGCAATTGAGAAACTTTCAAAATGTGCAACAAATGACAGAGACAACTGACTACCTGGGTAATCACCCAAAGTCTCATTTGTAATGTTGAAGCAACCAACTTTGGCTAAGGCCTAAAGTAACTGACATACCATTTTTAAAGGCAAGAAACTTTTCAAAACTATCTTACCCTGTCTTGGCAGGATATGACAGTCCTGTTTTATCCATTTACGGATACTCTGTATCTCTGTCAGTGGTTGAGGTATGGGCATTTCTTTGCCCAAAGGCCAGTTCTGCCAAGAAGAAAGCCTCCAGGTGGAGTGTCTTAGGTGCTCAACATTTTTTTGGGAATAGATTGGTGTTACCAAGAGCAATTGTGTCTCACCACCATGAAACTCTAAGTTAGATTAAAGGCCATATTTTACAGCTCCTTCAAGAGGTTGAAGATTATCTATCTATACTGAATATAATCTCTATGTATCTAAAGAACCTGATTAGTCTAATTATAAATATGACAAACATAGATGACTATTGTTCTATAATTCTCAATACCTATCTAACTTAAAGACTACGACAATAAACAACTGTGCAATAAATGAGGACAATGACCTTTAAATGTAAACAATGTATAAGTATCTTGATCAGAGGTAGTAATGTACACTGCAGTATGGTAAATATATATCAATACATAAACAATGTTTTAAACAGAGGTAGACGCATACATACAATATTTAGTATAATTTAACTTTGTATCAATATACAAAAGTTTATACCAATTTAATTGTCTAAAAACAATAACTCACAAATACCAATCTATTATCCCATCATCCAATTATCCCTCTTTTTTTTTAAAAAAGATCCCTGAGCCTATAAAATTCCTTCCCCATCCCTTAACCATACACCAATTATAATCAACCCCTAAATGATGTCCCTAAGCCTGAGGGCAAACCTTGCAGGGAGAGGGGATGTCGTCCTCTCGGCACGATAAATAACCAAGCCAGCTCAAGAAGAACAGGTATTTTTTAATGGTTAAAAAGGGGAAACTCACGCTACAAGAGTGGGAGGTCAGACATCCTATCTGTCCAGCAGACACCACATGGAGAGAGCTGGCACCTGTGTGCTCTCGGTTTTGCTACCTGGACCCCAGGTAGCCATACCCTAACTAGATGTGATTGGTTGATAGTTTCCCCATCACCTTGGTAATTCCATTACAAGAGAGGGTGAGGCAGATGGAGAGATTCAGGCTGCCATTTGGGTATAGCCAGAATACCTGAGCCTACATGATGAGAGTCTGTGTTCAAAAAAACAAATAAATAAAAATAAAAGAGAAACAAAACCCTAAAAATTTATAATAAAGAAAACTTGCTAGCAACAGCCTTTATGATCCTATAATTAAAAAACTCAAAATACAGCTTCTAATGGTTGATCCTTAGAGATGCTACTCTCATAAAAGAAGAAAGCACTAAAGAAAACTCTAACCACACTGGCAAACACTGTCTTGGTCTATGCTTTTTTTTCCTTGGGTAATACCCAACAATTCCTGGTCTGCACACCCAGCCCAGCTCCATTAAGCCTTCCTCATAGCTTCTCCTTCCTCTGACTTCCCACTGGGTGGATCATCACATCCCAAAATATTCATCTCTAGCCTCAGTAGCTCTGTATCACACATGTTCTTCCTATGCCCAGCGTCTGACTCAGCATTTTCCTTCTAGAGACCTTTGAGATGCTATGGTCTGATGTATAAAAATGTTTTCAAGTCCTAGTGGATAAGAGAGCAGCTCTCTGAAGGCTGTTTGTAAAACAGATGAATCTGATTGTATAGAAAGGAGATGGCGCAGTTAGGGTTTCTACTGCTGTGAAAAGACACCATGACCACAATAATTCTCATAAAGGAAATCATTAAATTGGGGCTGTATTATAGTTCAGAGGTTTAGTTCATTTTCAATATGGTAGGAAGCATGGAGGCATACAGGCGCACATGGTGCTAGAGCAGTTGAGAGTTCTACATCACAGTCCACAGGCAGCAGGAAGTGAATTGAGAACTACTAGACCTGCTTTGAACATTTGAGATGTCAAAACCAGCTCCCTGGAAATGCCCTTCCTCCAATAAAGCCACACCTACTCCACACCTCCTAACAGTGGTATTGCTTATGAATCTATGGGGGGGGGGGGCATTTGATTCAAGTCACCAGAGGAGACAAAATAAACATTCTGTGCAAAGCAGAATCACAAGTGTCCAAAGCATGTGTATGGAACCATTTATCTCATGGAAAAGCCAATGGTATGTCAGTAAGCCAGAACTCAGCACAGGCCAACAGAGCTGAATGACTCATATTAAATGACCACATCAACAAAGAAAGTAGTAGATACAGATCCATAGATTGGCATGCATCCTTCTAAGAAAGCTCAACTTACAATTTAAAAAAAAAATCTGCTTTTTACACAGCAGCTTCTGCACTCAACAAATCTTTGCTGCAGACCTAGTAAAGAAATGTCTTCAGAAGATGCTTATGTTTCCATATCACTGCCTGAATAAGGCTTTCTAGAAAGTTCTAAGAATTAGCACTAAGTCATAAGATTTCAATGAGTGCTCTCTGCATAGGGAATCACTCTCCTGCAGAGATGGCCCCCAGACCTTTTATTCAGTCCCAAATGGTTAACTCCAAACAAATGTACAAAACTTAATGGATTCTATAGGTTTTATGTCTGTGTGTCTGTCTGTGTAAGAATAATCAGTAACAAAAGAAGAGTCTATGAATTTAAGACATAATAGGTGGAGACTCAAGAGAAGTTGGAGGGGGCAGGAAAAAAGGGTAGATATGATGTGAAGACAGAAATGTTAAAATTCTCAAAAAAATTTTCAAAAACTGTCTGGGAAATAAAAGAGATTTTAGGCCAGATCAATTTTGGGACATTCATAATCCATAGGGAAGACGCAGCTTATTTGTTCATTAAATTGTCATTATGTAAATCACTTTCTGACAGAATTAGTCTGAGCATAAATGAGTCCAGGAACGGAAAGCTCTTACAGCATTAAATAGTGTATGGATTTTAGATATTACTAGTAGATTTTTATATTTTTTTACCTGTGAGTCCAACTGTTTACATGCCACCTGTTATGGCTGTTCTCTTGTCTGAGTTGATTCTTTTCTTCCTTAATTGCCACCATATTTTATAGTGCCAAGCACATCATTTTACAGTGAACTCTAGTTTGTATAAGAAGGCTAGTGCTTGATTCCTGGGTGATTTTTATTTTCAACTTCCAAGTTTTAATATTCCTGAGGGATGAGTTCTCTGCACCATCCATCTCACCACCTTAATACTGCTTTACGGATATGGATATTATATATGCATGTGTGTATATGTATGGATGTATGCATGAGTGCATATGTACATGCAGATGCATACATTTGTGTATGTGCACATGCATACATATGCTCACGTGCACACACTGACATCCTAATGATCCCCTCTATTTTTATTCATATGGTTGTCATCTGATAAGAACTGAGCCCCAGCCTCCCCATATCCTCTGCACTGCTCATGGCCATTGCTGGCTACTATGACCATTAGGAAGATGTTTCAACAACATGGAAATTGATCCCAAATCTATACTAACCAGGTACAGAGATAGTGGTCTTAAATGACCCCTAAAAGCTCATGCAGTAAAGGCTTGAACCACAATGAAACAGTGTTTAGGAGTGTGGCCTTTAACATGTGACTGGATCATTGGGGTTTTCACCTAATCAGCACATCAATCCATTTCTGGATTCTGACCCAAATGGGGCAGTTGGGAGGTCCCAGCAGCCTGGCTGAAGGAAATAGACCATTGAGGGCCTTCTCTTGAACATATGTAAGTTTCCCTGGCCATTTCTTACACCTCTCCTTATTTTCTGCTCTCTTGCCATCATAAGGTGGCCAGTTTTCTCCATCACATGATTCCCACCATGATGCTCTGCCATGCTATGGAACTAAAGGTGGACCATAAAGGCCGTGCTATGGACCTAAAGGCAATGGACTTGGTCAACCACGGACCAAAGCCTCTAAAACCTTCCCCTTTCATATCATCTGTCTCAGGTATCTTGTCCCAGCAACACAAAGCTGAATAACCAGGGTGTCTGACAGGATAGACCTGAGAGTTAACTAGAGACCCTAGTAGGATTCTATGAAATACCTGGTTTTAGTTCCAGTGTTCAACAACATATGGACTTGCACTGCTAGCCTGCTTGTCCGAGTGACTGCCGAGCCTTGGGTATGACTGAATCTGCTCCCATGTCACATGTAAAGTGTTTATCGCTGAAATGAGGAAGAGCATTTGCCTTTTCAGGGAAGTCTCTACAACACCTCTTGTCTACTTGTCATGCTTCCCAGCCGCAGGTTTATACACGAGTGGCTGGACTGTCTCCAAGGGGAGGTGACAGGATTCATTTTCGTCTGATTCACCAGCTGTAGACAACTCCACTGTCAGGTCTTTGGAAGGCACACAGATAGCCATAAACAAATGGGGAGCATCTTCTTCTCAACCTCTTTATCGAGGTCCTGGTGACATCGATCCATCCTATATCCACCTTTACCTACTTGGTCTCTTTTATAACATTTATAACAGCTAACACGCATAGAAATGTCATACTACCTCTGGCTAATTAAGACGTGCTAACTAAAACTTTAGTAAGGAATTACACAAGAACCTTCCCTAGTTGTTTGCTCTTTGTTATGTGGTGACAGCAGGTGCACAGCTGTGCATGCGGTTGTACTGTTTATAGTGACCAGAGAGCAGAGCACAGCACGGGGCCTTCTTTACTCTATGGTTTCCTGAACAGAAGGGAGTGGCAGGAGGTTGGCAGCTGCCTACTGTTGGGAGAATAACTGTCTCCTTCCAGTGTACCTCAACAAAAATGGATTTTGGTGGGTTCTGAAGATTTTGTTTATTAGTTATTATAAGGCATTCCCAACATGATTTAACTTAATATAGATATGCAGATATAAAGAACATACCAAAACTCTGTAGGGATGAAAAACAGATTAATAACACAAGACTTATCTGGTAAATTCTGTTATAAAATGAAATAAATAAAAAGCTCTAAGTCCACACAATATGGAAGACTTTTTAAAACTAGTCTCATTCATAGAGAACATCTATGACTATGATTTTATGTGAAACTGGGCATCCTTTCTAGTCTCTTGGGGATGTTTTAAAAGACCCCTGCAGTCCAGGTTTCAAGCAAGACAAACTGATAGTAATTCTCCTGATTACGCTGCTAGACCACATGCATTGTTAAAAAGGAACCTGAGATCTCATAAGAAACGAGTTTGCAAATCTCAGGATTGGAGAGTAGGATTTGATTGGCAAATCAAATAGATTGGCAAATCCAGTAGAAATGGGGTGCAGGATAATCAGAGAGAAATACATAAAAAAAAGAGTAACACGCTGAGGAAGAATGAAATGAGGACTTGAGCAGGCTGGACATCCATGCAAAGCATGACAAATATGAAAGAAAAATCAAGGTCCATAAAGCAGGACTGAGAACATGTTAACAACAGTGACTGAAAGGGGGAGGGGAAGTGAATCTTTCAAAATATCTAAAGCACAAATATTTCTGCAAGCCATCATTAAGGATGTAGTGTTACTCCTAATTTCTTGGTGATGTTGAGCACTATATATGAATGGAAAAGGAGACTCTAGGCCGGAGCAACGGTTCTGCAATAAAGTGACTGTCCTACAAACATGATGAACTGAGTACCGATCCCTAGTGCACATGTAAAATCATGGCACAGTGATACATGTGCATAATCCCAATGCTGGGGGTGAGGCAGAGATGAAAGGAACCCTGCAGCTCACTGGCCAACTGGTTAGTTGCATTGCTCAAGAGTCAGTGAGAAACCCTGTTCAAATAGTAAGAAAGGTGATCACATAAGACATCCAACCATCACATACACATCTCCACGCTTGCACAATATGTGCACACATACACATCTCCATACCTGCACACATACATGCACACATATACATCTCCATACCTGCACACATACATGCACACATATACATCTCCATACCTGCACACATACACATCTCCACACCTGCATGCACACATACACATCTCCACACTGAACGCACACATGGACACATGCACATCTCCACACTGCACACATGAATGGACACATACACATCTCCATACCTACATACTTACATAATGCACACATATACATCTCCACACCTGCACACACATACACACATCTTCACACTGCACACATGCATGCACACATAGATATCTCCACACTGAATACATGCATGAAAACATGTACATCTCCACGCCTGCACACACACATGCACATCACCACACCTGCACACACACACCTGCACATCACCACACCTGCACACACACATGCATATCTCCACAATTGAACACACACATGCATATCTCCACACCTGCACACATACATGCACATCTCCACACCTGCACACACACATGCATATCTCCACATCTCCACACCTTCACACACGCATTCACATCTCCACACCTTCACACATGTATGCACATCTCCACACCTGCACACACACACATGCATATCTCCACACCTTCACACATGCATGCACATCTCCACACCTTCACACACATATGCACATCTCCACACCTGCACATATGCATGCACATTCCCACACTTGCACACATGCATGCACATCTCCACATCTCTACATCTGCACACACACACATGCACACATACACATCTCCACACCTACACACACACATGTACATCTCCACACCTGTACACATGGATGCACAATACGTATCTGCACACAGACATGCACACATACACATGAATATGTACACATACCCACACACGTACACACGGAGCTGCTTACAACTTCCACATTAAAACTACGATCACAGACTCCTACTACTTCATGAAAACAGTGTCACAGCAGGCCACTGGTACCTTCTAATAACACAAATACAGGTATCTGTGAGTCCTTGTCTTCTGGTATTCCAGTACAAATGAACAATACACAGAACAATTGTCTCCAACAACTCTCTTGTGTATGATGACTTTGCCTCTATAATGCCTGGCACCATTCAATTCTTAGGTCACATGATCTACTTTGGGAAAAGGCAAATCTTGAACATTTTTATAGATAAAAATAAATCTTGTGTGAGTGCTATTCTTTATTGTGTCAACAGTGTAGAGTTTCTGATCAAGTGAATATAGCAGGTGTTATTATTGCCATCAGACAAAAAACAGCATAGAATAATGAGACCATTCTTCTAAAAGCCTAAATGGTTGCATTTTTAGATTCTAAAGCTTGTGTTTCTGCCATTGTCTGGGAGGGAAAGCATAGCTGAGTCCATTTTGCAAAAACCATCTTTTTTTATTTTAAAGGTTGTTTTAGGAATTGACTACTCTTTTAAATGTAAGTATTAGTGGTTTGTGTTATTTAGGGCTTATTCAGGTGTGATAATTTTCACTGCCACTAAGCTCTGTTATTATGATTCTGAGCTTTCAGTTCATAAATCCCTCAAGAATAGACATCTCCCCTTGTCCACAGTGAAATCCCCAGAAGGTGTGATGCAGGGTTGGTGTGGTGGGAGCTCCCAGTGAATTTCTCTTCTGAAATGTCTCAAGTGGTTATACAGAATCTAACATCTTTTGCCCTGCAGAACAATCTGTAGATCTAGCTATCCCATGCCAAATAGAAAATGTAGCTGACCTCATGTAATTTGAATGCCTGTTCTTTTCACTCATTTGACACAGCTGTAGTCAATACTGGATTTTTCTAGAGGTCACAGGTATAGTATTGAAAGACAGACAAGGTCTTGTCTCACAAGAACTCGTATATTTGACTCAAGAGACTATTAGAAATATGCTTGCACGTGTGCTAAAGAGTACTCTAGATATAAATATATATTATAGCAAAGTGCTTGAGGAAAATAAAAGACAAGAGATTTGAAAAATAGTCAAACTGGCTTTCCCTAAAGAAAAACATTTGATATGAGACCTAATGGATGAGGCAGCAATGCCAAGTGCCAAAGAGGACAATGAAGACAAACCAGGGATTAGGAGGCACTCACTGCCATGTTGCAGACCTGGAAAGAGCAAGCAGGTTAGCACACCAAGGAAATGAAGCCAGAATGTAGGCAGGGACAATCCACCTAAAAGCAAGACAACCATGAGAAGTTGCTTATAGAGAAGGCGGGACTGGAAATAAGTATGAATGGGAAGATGGCATACCATAATTTACACATTTGTTTGTCCAGAACAAATTCTGAGTCAACTAATTGCTACCAAAGAAGCACTGAATGATGGCCAGAATTATGTTCTTTTGTTTTTTGTAAAAACGAGAGAAGGAAAAATAATTTAGATGAACAATTAAATTTTTGAATGATGTAAATGAAAACAACCATCCTTTTGTCAAAAAATCCACTTCAATCAGGAAGTTTTCTGTATGTAAGAGGAGGATGAAACAAGGGTGGGCATGAGCTCGTACACACAAGTATACACACAAGCATCCTTATGCACACCTGTGCATGTGCATACATGCTACTCAGCCTAGAAGACAGAGACAAACACTGGGACTATAAAATGTCAACCTACTGTGATGATCATATCAGAACATATGCACACAGTGACTGTCCTGTGTATCCATGATGCTGACTTTCTTGACCTAGGTTCAATTCAATCTGATATCAAATAAACCTTGTGCTTGGGAGCAAGCACCTACCCTATCTGTGTCAGAGTTTCTTTGGTAGCTGCATACTCTGACTGCATTTCCTAATTTATTGTACTCTGACTACACTAGTTATCACTGGAAAAGCAGCAGAACAAAGCATGTTTTGAAACTGGAAGGTGGTATTGAAACAGTCCTGGGTAAAGAGTATAAAATCAGCAGACTAGAGGGCCAGTTGTTCCTATGAAGACATCAAAGCAGGAAACAGATGAACTTATGCATGAGCCATCACCTGCTTTGCCACCCACGGCAGAGGCACATCACATGCAGAGGTGTGCAGCCCCATGGCAGGTCCAGTCATTTATGATGCAGTTTTACCTGGGTGGTTTCTAAAGCTCTTTATAACTAAAATCCAAGCATTTCCTTTATTAATGAAATTACATATAATTATCAAAATTAAATTTGCATTTCAGTCCTCAAAGTTAGTATCATATTAATTAATTAATTAATTAATTAATTAGTCTCTGTCTCCAGGTCTCTGGTAGAGCCATTTTGTCTACTGTTTACATAAGCTCTATGTCTTGAGCTATACAGATACAGAAATGCCAACAATATGGGGAGGAAGTATGTGAAAACTTAAAAAAAACACTCTCTATAAAGTTATAAACCATCGCTTCAACAATAATAGGAATGCAGATATTAACACAGTGCTGAAATGTCACTAATACATTGTGAATATTTAACAGCTGCTGATCCAGTTAGCTATTACAATGTTCATAACAATTAGATATAAGCATTATCTCCATTTTACAGATGTAGGTAGCTAAGGCACAGATAAAGTGTTTGCCTAAATGAACAGATGCAGAAGTGGAAGAGCTGGAATTGGGCAGCAGCAATCCACCCCTAGGGGCTATGCCTGCCACTTCCGTACCCCATTCATTCCCATAGCACGAGAATGGCAGAAAGTTAAGTGCTACATCCCCCTGTGGCTCAGCTCATCTTACCCTCTTGTTGACACTGGTGCAAAGGTTACAAAAGTGCTGATTTAACCACTGTAGAAACATCACCAACTCGGCAGACTACACAGGCCCTGAATGAACGGGATTGGCTATGGACCTCAAGGAAACAGTTAAGTCCGCCTCAGCTGGGTTCCTTCAAGATGTTAGAGTCCTAAGCTCAAGAACTCTGCCAACTTCCTACACTGAACATGAGAGGGAAGTACAGGCAGGATGGTGATTAGTGGTGACATTGTAGGATGTGGTGACTGGGGCCACACCAATGACCACAAGGTTAACACAAGATACAGCATACACAGGCATCAGTTCGAAGCTTGCAATTTTAAACAGACGTTCCATCTCCTCCTGAAAAGACACATGTATTATTATTCCTTTTACACATACCCAGGTAAGGATCAGAGAGCAGAGTGACTTTTAAGAGTTGGAAGTCGAGCTCCACTTTCTAATTCTAAATCTTGCACTATTTCCACCTGTCAGCTGCTCCTCAGACTGCCAAAAGCTTCAACTTATCACCATGGTTCCATGGAGAAAGAACTAAACACCCTTAGCACAAAGAGCCAGATTTTGTTCCTCTGACTGCTCTAATTTGGTATAAAATTCCCAACATCCCACCCTGTTTAACCCCTGACCTAATCTCTAAATTGTAGGGGAAAAGAATTGGAAACAGATGAATTTAACCAGTGAGTGATCTCATGGAGTTGCAAAGCAAGTCACCCCTTGCAAAGATCCCGGTGCAAGGTGTTGCTGAGAGCTGCTTACCAATGCAGGACTCCCCGGACAGTGAGTAGGTCCCATCGTCATGGAAACCGCTTCTGCACTCACAGTGGTACCACCCTGGCAGGTTAACGCAGCGGGAATGGTTGTGGCACTCAACGAATCCCTCTGCACATTCATCAATATCTGCCTCAGAGAAAAACACAAGCCCGCCAGGACATTAGTGTCTTTGTACACCTAACCTTACTGTAAAAGCCTCAAGCATGCTCATGCCTGCATACTACAGCTGACGTATCATCTCAAATAAAAGTTACAAGATAATTCAAATGCAAATTTCCCCCAGAATCCAAAAAATGTTGAAATCTTCCCTCACCAGCACCTTCTCACATAAAAGAGCAGTATGTATAAAACTGGGGATCCCAGAGCACATTCTGATTGAGCATCTGAATTACCAAAATTGAAACTGACAACACAGGCTATTAGAGAAACATGGCTGTTCTCACAATCAGCATCCCTCAACTGGTCATTCGAGATATGGATGTGTATTCTTCAAAGATATTTAAGAAGAGGTGAGTGCAGGAAATCCCACATTAAGAATGCTCTGACTGGTTGGGCGGAGGTGGCACATGCCTTTAATTCTAGCACTTGGGAGGCAGAGGCAGATAGATCTTTGTAAGTTCATGTCTACAGAGCTAGTTCCAAGACAGCCAGGGTTAAACAAAGAAATCCTGTCTCCAAAAGCAAAAAAAGGGGTCCAATTGACATTTTAAAATTTCCATATATATGCCAGGTGGTGGTGTCACACATCTTTAATCCCAGCACTTAGGAGGCAAAGGTAGGCAGATCTCTGTGAGTTCAAGGCCAGCTTGATCTACAAGAGTTAGTTGTTCCAGAGCTAGAGAGAAACCCTGTCAAAAAATATATATGTATTTGTGTGTATGTGTGTACATGTATAGTTTTACATACACACACATGCACACAAACTGTAGAATGAGGAAACTTGAAAATGAGTTAATTTAACCAACAAATGGGTATCTTTAAACACTGAGAGTTGAACACGGTATCAAAACAGGGTGATGTTCCTGCAGAGTCCAGAAGGATAGATGGCATTTTATCAAGAATGTGCTTACTCTCTTGACAGAGAAAGGACACACAGACAGACAGACAAACAGACAGATACACATACCATCCAAACCTCACACACCATTTTTCAAATTTATTTCACTGGTGAATGCTTTCTCTTGGGAAATGTTCAACATCTCATGTATCTGTTTCTCTGGGGAAAATAATCTGGGGACAACAACATGCTAATTTACTACAATAGTTATTTCTAAAAATCCCTATTCTTCACATAGTCTTGAGAAGGGGAACTCTCTAGAGCTTTGCTTATTTTCTCTGTGATCTGATTCTTCACAATCAGCAAATACCTGAATCATGTACAGAATTTTAAGGCCAAGGACTTGCCCCTGAGCTAAACTAGGCAGACTCTGGTTGCTGGTTATCATGCCAGGGATGGTTCCTTCTTACAGAATTCCTCCACATAATTATTTTTTGGAATGTAGCCACTGTTGGCCAAAAACCTTCTCTTTGTTCTCCTGGAAATATCTGAATAATGGCATCTATGAACATGAATTTAATTAACGCTGGAATATAAAACATAATGAATGAATGCACTTTGGGATTTCTTCCTACAAGGCCTGTTGAAGATATCAGCTCAGGGTCAGTCTGCAATTACTTCTTTGAAGCCGGAGTTGTACACTGAGCTGAGAATGTAGCCTGAAATACGACGGTGTCACCGCTTGACAACTCAGCCAAGAGAGGAAGTGCCTTAGACTGTGCAGAATGAGCTCTTCCCTATCACCGATTTTTCCCAGCATGCATTCCTTTGGCACAGTGTTTTCAATATGTTCCTGTATGCCAGGACCCAAAACTTCTCTGGCATCTTTAGATGCTGCAATTAGATTGTGTGTGCATTTATATAAATCTCCTGAAATGAGCTCTCAACATTTAATGCTGACTGTCAATTCCCAAACTTATAGGTGGAAGCTGTGCGGCAGATTAAAATTCTCAGAAATACCAAGTGAGATGGGACGAGGTCTCAGTTCACACAGGGGAAAGGCTCACCTCAGCTTACAGAGTCAGCTCAGTGCTCGCTGAATACAAGGCGGTAAGAGATACAAAGTGTAACCGGAAGATTGAATTTTCAGAAATGACTTCCTCATGTTAGGCTGAAAGACGAGTCTTTACATGGAGTAGCAAGAAATTCTGCCTTTGACATTTTCAAATTTCTCTGAACAGTGGCCCTGATCTCTATACACCTTCACATTCCGGCTGCTAGCACCTGTCAGCAGCTGCTGCTGTGCCAGCCTTCGGCTGTGCGGAAAGCAGCAATGGAAAGCTGAGGTGTCTTAGAGACCAAAACAACCATTCATCTTGCTTTGCCCATGAAAACCCTGTTTCCTACCCTTTCACTTTCAGGTTTAGAGGATAAATAAGCTGACCTGAAAAATAAACCCTCCAAGCTAGTCATGGGAACACACACCTTTAATCCCAGCATGCAGGAAGCAAATTCTCTGTGTGTTTGAGGCCAGTCTGTCTCCATAGTAAGTTTCGGGCCAGCAAGGCAACATGGTAAGACCATGTTTTGATGATGATGGTGATGGTGGTAATGGTGATAGTGATGATGAGGAGGAGGATGAGGATGAGGATGATGGTGATGATGATAATGATGATGACTGATGATGAGAATGATGTTGACAAGGAGAATGATGGTGATGATGATGATGATGGTGATGAGATCACTTCCAGTCTAAATTCAACAGGAAATTTCTAGAGACAGGATAAATGAAAGGCAAATACATTTTTAAGTTCTAAAATAAAATGATGATACTAATAAGGGTCTAAGGCAGTAGAGGAGTCAAATTATCTGTGGACACAAGGGACCTAGTAGGCATTGATACAGTCTAAAGTTGGTCACCTAAGAAAGGGGTCTCAACTAAGAGATTGCTGAGATCATAGTGAGCTGTGGGTATGTCAGTAGGCGTCTATGTTGACTATTAAATAATTTAAGAAGGTATAGCCTACTGTAGGCAGTACCATACCTAGGCAGATGATCCTCAACTGTATAAGAAAACTCGCTAAGCGAGAGCTGGATAGTGAGTCTATGAGTGTGCCAACGAGTAGCTTTCTTCTGTAGCTTTTGCTTCACCCCCTGCCTGATTTTCCTCAGTGGTGGACTGTAAACTGAAAGCATAAGCAACATAAACCCTGTTGCTCTCCAGGCTGTTTTTGGTTAGAGTATTTTATAGCAACCACAGAATGTAAACCAGACAAGCACGCACTCTCACAGTTAGAGAGGATGCTAGTGACAGGTCTGAGACTTCCCCCAGGGACCCAGGAGCAGCTCTGATACCCTCTGGAAATGAGAAAGACAATGAAGACTGCCTTTCACTGGAGTTCACTCCTCCCGGCAGATTCTGGGAGTCTGCAAAGAATAATCACAGATCACGCGTGGGCACCAGGTGATATCGCTGCATATTTATGGCCGCAGTGAAGGATGAATTACAGCTAGAAATCCATTCTATTTATACCCTTGTTGCATGTGGAGAGCACACATGTGTGCCATGCTCATAACACTTGTTATCCCTTCTATTCAGTCACACCAGTGTTCAATGCAGCCACCACAGGTCCAAATACAGAAAACACACAGAGGTTTCTCAGCCACTCCAGGTCTTTACGGATTATAAAGGCTAGTTCCCCTGAAGATGAGCCAGGACTACCTCTGTCTGTGGAGACGTGTTTCTCACAGTCAGCAGTGCTGCTAGCAAACAAACAAGACAGATGCTGTGGAACGGGGTCCCCATGAGTTTACTGTGGGATCCAGCTTTTTTGATGGGGGAATTCTGATGAATCATAGTGGGTATGACTGGTTGTCAGCATGTCAGTCATCCTAAAAATGCTTTTTTTTTCTACTAGCAAGATCCAGGATTCTGTCTAAATCACAGCTTAATCTAGCATAGATCTAAAAAGGCGAGAAGCAGGTTTAAAAGAACAACAGATGCTGGAGGCTATTTGAGGCTAGAATGTATGGTATTTATAACCATGTAAGCTACGCAAACTAACATTACGTCCAGGGTGTTTTGTTGAACCATGGTGAAAAATCAGCATCAGTTACAATACCATCATCGTATCAATGAGCCCAGAAAGGGTGGTTGATTCAAACACAATGCATTTATTCAGTTCTCTCAGGTAAAAAAACTGTAAAAATTATTTTAGTATTATGGTGAATGCACAGATGAATGCAGCCTGATGCTAAAATCGAGAAGCTGACAATCAAGGAAGAGAAGGCTACGTCCAGGTGTTCTTCAACCCTCACCTAGTGCCACCTTCTCCACTTCCTCCCGCCCCCAGTGGCTCAAGGTCTCTGTGATATACTTTTTATTATATCCTGCTCGATACACATTTCCGATTGCATCTGTCACTCAAATATCAATTTCCAAAAAATGATGGGGGGGCGGATTTCATTTAGACTCATATCCGTTCTTAGCAAGTGAATGATAAGTCATGGGAAAGTCTCAATGAAGGTATGCAGGAACAAATGGATGAAACCTATAAGTTAGTACCATGAATGAGAAGAATGATTGGAAGGCATCACAGTACAGCCTGGGAACACGACGATTCTACCAGACAGGAGGCCAATTCATCACACTAAATGCAATGGGGTTGTTTTAATGTTTATGTATTATTTAATTATGACAGATAACATGTAGTTCCTGATTAATACTTTGCTTCCATTTCTAATCTTTAGAGATTTAAAGGGGAAAATATAGAAAGCAAAAGGAGTTCTGCATGCCCTTGGTGAACATTCCTTCTGTATTAAGGCTTTTATTGACACTGAGAAGCAGATGATTATCCGAGGATTTTCATATGTTCTGTGTGATATTAGATATTGCTCAGGATGTGTGCTAGGGCGCATTTTCTATTGGAAGCCCTCTGCAAATACTAGGTTCTTGTGAAGTCTCACTCTTTTGACTTGGCTATTCTCTTCCTTAAGGTCTCCCTATTGAAATTCTTGTATGTTAGTCAATAATGTTTTCTCAGAGCTTTTCTTTGATGTTTCTTCTTCCTTGTCTTCTCTTCCTCCTTGTTATCTTTCTCCTTCTAGTGGAGACTTAACCCATGGCCTTGGGAACACTGGGCAACCACTCTACCATTGAATATATCTTTGATCCTTAATATCCTTTCTCAAAAAGCAAGTTTGTATTTTATACTAATTGTGTGAAGCTCATAGTACAGTTGTGGATCAGTTTGCTAAGAAGCAGTTCTCAACCTGTGGGTTGCAACACTGTTGGGGGCTGCATACCTGATATCATTCATATCAGATATTTATATTGTGATATTTATATTTATATTGTCAAAATTATTTATGAAGTAGCAACAAAATAATTGAGAGAGCTGGCCCATGCACTCAGGATAGAGGGCCCCCACCTCTCACCACAGGTGAGGATGAATATGCCCTGAGGACATGCCTCTAGGGGAACTGATTTTGCCACCACACCCAAGATGGGTGGTCCCTGTGGTTTGATCTGACCTGCCTGGCTAACATGTAGGCCCATAACTGGGCCTTGGGTTGACTCACCCTAGCATCTACCCCATCTATGTCCTGCTGGAGCTTATGAAGGGACTGGTATTGCAGAACATACCTTCAAGATCTCCAAGACACAGGATACCCCAGGAGAGTTCTGATGGGGATCCAGTGAGGATAATGTCCCAAAAACCAGAGGCCTTGAACTAGATCAATGACTCCATTGCAATGAAGAGTTGCTAGTCACGCTTATGGGGCAAAGGGATCTACTATACGACACAGCGAAGCCTCCGATGCCATCAGGATGGGTGAAGAGGTGATGCAGAGTCAGGAGAGCAGAACAAGCAGAGATATTTTTCTTCTTCAGGAGTGGTTTTTGTTCTGTTTTGGTTTACTGTTTTGTTGTTGCTTCTGTTTGCTTTCACACTTTTGTGGGATGAGGGGGCAACATGAATTGGGAGGTGAACAGAATTGGGATGCATGATGTGAAACTCCTAAAGATTCAATAAAGAAATTTAAAAAAAAATAAGAAAAAGAAATAATTTATGGTTGGGGAACCATAACTCAAGAAGCTGTATTCAAGGGTCACAGCCTTAGGTCACAGCCCCAGAGCCACGGTGCTAGAGCAGCACAAATTCTCCCAAGGGTCCATGGCTTGAGAATGAGTCACTGAAAAGCTTGTTATCTTTCATTCAATATGAGGTTACTGGGTGTCTACTGGGTGCTAAGCATAATCCTATTTCTTCTTGGGAAGATACAGTTTCTGTCTTGGAGGGATAAAACCTGGCAGGAAAAACTTCAATAGTAAAAACACAGCTGTGGCTCAGACTGCAGGCTTTAGAGACACATGTTTTAACAATTCTTGCTTACCAACACAGGAACATATTACTTAGATCCCCTAAGATCTTGTTTTCTGATTTTTAGGATAAAAATAATAAAGTAAAACTTCACAATGCTGCTGAACACAAACCTCAAGATATATGTTTCTACTCAATATTATTATTAATATTTTTGAATGATATCACTGCCAAAATGGAGAAGACAGAATAAATGGGTTCTCTAAATTAAAAGAAATAACCCTAGACCAAGAACTCTGGGCAACAAAGGAATGTTGAGATCAGGAGGAAGACTCTTCCCTGAAGAAGAGCACACCAATTCATCCCCCAATACCAAGTATTCAGCCCTGAAAACAAATACAGTCACATTATACAAATATGAATGGGTCCCATTACATATTTGTCTATACACACACATTTATATAACAGCAAAGAAAAGAAGACCGTGAATCTGAGAGGCAGCAAGGGAGGGGGTTGGAGGAGGAAAATGGAAGAGGAGAATAGAACGGTAATTATATTATAAACTCAAAAAAAAGATATAAAAGTATCAACCTGGAGTCAGGAAACTAGTTGGGAATAAGAAGTATTTTCTGGATCTTAAAGATATTTGTTTTTATCTTGAGACAACAAAATTAATAAAATATTGATGCCATACTCAATAGACCCTAAAACTTGCATCATCTCTTCACCAATATTAGATAAATTTAAGAAAATAAAGTCTACAACATCAAATTGCTGCAAGCATGGCAAACTAAAACCTTGTGATTATCTAGTGTTCTCTAGATGCTAATGCTATACTGAACACAAAGTGCAGAGACCCCTCAGCAGAAACAGAATTTCCTGGGTACTTTCTGGGTCCTCGGGGTTTGTCATGAGTACTTCACTTGCAAGTAGGTGAATCACTGTGACTGAAATGAGAAATGTCACTCCCACACATCACATACACATGCCTCATAAATCCTCAGCCTTGTGTTCGCCTGCTCATTGGAAGCCAATGTCTAGGGAAACCTTAGCAGTCTCATGTTGAAGAAAGTAGAACTTTTTTTCTCTGGCTTCCAGCATTGCTACATGGAACAGCTTATTCCTAGAGACTTGAAACTCTGATGTGCTATTTTAAAGATTAGGAAGCCTGCTGTAGTTGCACTTACCTTTAATACCAGCTGGGGAGACAGAGGCAGGCAGATCTCTGAGTCTAATGCCAGCCTGGTCTATATAGCAATTTCCAGGACATTCAAGACTACGTAGAAAGACCCTGTGTCTAAACACAACAAAGCATACTGGTGTGATACTGATCCATTACACAGGGTAGGTGTACACCCCTGATACACCCAGCCTTTCCCAACTGTTTTAAGACAGTCTTTGCTATATTAAATGGTAGACTTTTTGAATTAGAACTCATACTGACTCACTCACTCCCCAAAGGAAAGCAAGAAAAGCTCTCAGCACGTATTATGCAGCCAGTTCCAGATGTTTGGTGCTGAGAGTCAGGGAAATAAAGCGCAAACCAGAAAAGGTGTGTGGTCAGTCACTAGAGAGTTTGAGGTCTGGTCCAGTTACTTCCTGGCTATAGAACTCTGAACAAGATATTTATCTTTTCCTGAGTTTCCATTCCCTTGGCTCTACTCCACAAAGCTAAGCAGCCACTCATTAGAGGGTAAAAATCATTGTTCTCTAACTCACAGCCCCACGTAGCTCCAGAAAAACTACTGTCCACACCAAGGCTATCCAGTGTCTAGGTCCTGATTATTTAGGGAAAATGTAAGTGTTCTGTGATATTGCACTTCAAGCCTCTTTGGAAGCGTAATTTCTGACAAGGTAGATAATCTGCATTCTGGTCAGCACATCTGGCTTACTGCCTCAGTGACCACTGAAGGTGCAGCAACCTCTTTGATCTGTAGTGTTGCTTCAATAAGCAATTTGATTAAAAAAAAAACAAACAAAGCATGTCTTATTATTTTTTTATTCTTCTCACATATGTTATATCCCGACCACAGATTCCCCTCCTTTCCCCTCACTCCTGTATCCCAGTCCCTCTCCCCACCCACCCTCTCTTCCAAGACCTACCTCTCCTTCTATCTCCCCTCAGAAAAAAGCAGGCCTCCCAGGGACATAAACAAACCTTAGCATAATATGCTACAATAATACCAGGCACAATCTGAAAGTTCTTTTATGGTATAGGATTGTATTTGACTCTCAAACAAAGCTCAAATAAGGGCAAAAAGGCTTAGAATTGTTTCAAAATGTTTATATTTTTGTGTGTCTTAAGTAGCAAAATCTTTTGTTCCATTAAACTGAAATCTGAGATGAGAAATAGTGTTCATGGCGAGGGTGATACGGTTTTCTGCCTTCTGTCAGTCTCTTTCCTAAATGACTTTAAGCAAGGAAGCCAGTCTCTTCTTGACTGGACCCTTCTAACTTTATCTCCAAGGCCTTCTTTTGGTCTGTTTGTTCTTTAAATAAACTTACCAGTTTTCCATAATTTTCTCATTTAGTCTGGAGACTTTTTGCAATGGATGGATGGATTGAATGGGATGGAAAGATGGATATAAATAGAACAAACACAAATTCTGACATATGCTTACAACTACCTAGAGATTAGCTAACATTTGAGGCATCTTCATTTCAAAATCTTTTGTTCAAAGATTTAACATTCATATGACTTAGTCCATTTTCTGTTGCCATTGAAATAGTTGACACTGAGCAATTTTTGAAGCAATGATATTTATTTTGTCTACAGTCCCACGTGTCTAAGATCACAGTCTAAGAACACCTGCTCTGCTCCTGGTCAGGGCTGCGGACTGATACACACTTGACAGGAGCGTACTTTGGTGGACATGTATACTGAGCAATCACTGTCAAGGGAGTCCAGATGGAAGCTGCAGGTTTGTTTTGCAATGAACTCTCATAATAGTCAACCATTCTCTCGGGATCTACATTAACCTTCTGCGAGAGTAGAAGTTTCCTGACATGATACCTCTAAAGGCCCTGGAACACTGGGAGCCAGGTATCAACACGAGTCTTGTAGGAGGAACAATCATATTCAGGCCATAGTCCGTCAGTCTGTCCATCAGTCTGTGTCACTGGCTGGTTGTCTCTATTTGTCTCTCTCTCAAACACACATACACATACACACATATGCTTTGGGTAAAGCATTTTCTAGGTTAGAACCTTTTCTTCTCTCTTGTCCTCCATCATCAATGAAATAAAGATCAAAGTTCTTTTAACTGTTAATAAATCTTTATCTGACCTATCTGCTTTATTTGAAATCACCAACCACTCTTCTGCTCTCATACACAGGGCACCTGCACTGGCTCCTGGCTGCTGCTCAAGCCCATGAGCCCCACTGTGCTCTAGCCTTTACACATGCTGGTGGTTTGCTTAGAATGTCCCCTCAGATAGCTCTAGAGAGGAGGCTTTCAACCATTTTGGCCCTTGACTCAAAGAATCATCAACACCAGCTCCCCCTAACCAGTCACATCCATGTTCCCTTGCTTGCTTGCATGTTCTTCTTTCTTCTTTCTTTCTTTCTCTTTGCCTATGGTTATCTAGCAGACTTTGTATGATGTAGGTGCTCTTACTTGCTTTTTCTTTATTCCCTCCCTAGCATGCACACTCCTTGATGTAACATGGAGACAGAACAGAGGCTGGAACTTAGTGGGCAGTGACAGACATTTGCTGATGGAAAGAAAGAAGCAAAAAGAGACGGGATGGAGGAAGGCCACAGGAAATTCATTTTGGAGATGGTGTCAGAAGTTGCCTTGTACTGACTTATTTTCTCCAGGTCTGCAGCCAACATTATGCCCTGGGGCTTTGTTCTCTCAGACCTGGGTGAGTGCAGTCATAGCTACATGATGACCTTTCACTGATTGCCTTCCCTAACCCATAGCAACAGCACAATAATCTCAAAACCCTTACCGCAGAGAGGTTTAACTAAAATATAGCAGCTGATCAGACACTCGATCGTTGAATTAGCTTGGGTAAGTCATTTTTCAAGTTAATACATTAATTCTTTCATTTGTATAAAAAGCAAAGAGTTGATTCAACCAACATTTTCACCCATTACTCTACTGAGCACTAGATTTCTATGCAGGTTCTCCCAGTCAAACAAGGGAACAACCCGCTGATGAACCGTAAGTGACACAAATGGTCATTCATTCCTGCTGTGTAGATCTAGGACTGTTACCACTATGGACACTGAAGGTTTTATAAACTGAAAACTCTATGATTTGAGGTTTTTTTTTATGTCACAGTGTTCTTTGACAAATGAGCTACCTTATACAAACTTACCAGCTCAAAGTATAAAGAAGTAACCTAAATCTCACTATTTGTCTGTGATGATCAAAGTATAAAACAACTCTGAAATGTTGATTTAAGCATATACATTTCATACCCAGTTTCAATTCATGTAAATAATCATTTCTAACTTAAAAACCGAACACCAACTTTAATTTGAGAAATCCTTTCTGATCTCCAAAACTTGTAATTTTTAAAAGCTTTATCACTTCAGTTAGCTACAAATTAAATTCTGTATTATGATATATTGTATTTGGGGGGATTTTTTTCTATCACAGAGAAGACTATCTGAACTAATTAGTAAATTAGTATGTTTCAGGTTTTCTGATGAGTGTTATATATTTGCTGCTTTTTTTGATCTTCAGAATACTTCATGGATAATTTGAAATCGGACACTTAAGTGTGTGATAATATTGCAGTGGAAAAATACCTGGATGGTATTAGAATGTGGACCTCAACAAGGTCCACTTGACTACCCAGTTCACACTAATAGCCATATCACATACAGGCTCCTCCCAGCACTAAGGTCCATTGTCAACTTAAAGGTGACTCAACTCACTATCAGCAGGTTTCTAGGTAAAAGGGTTGAAAGAGGGAGCAGAATTTAGAGTTGTCATTCAGGGACATTAACTGCCTGTTATAAGAAAAAGAAACCCTTCATAAGAAATTGCTACTTCTACAAATAAGTGACACGATTTCAATACATAATAATAAATTACTGAGGAGATTAATAATGAGGAAGATAGGATTCAGATAAGAGGAATGGTAAGAGAAACCAAATGCACACTGAGCTAGAAGTCATGTTTATCAGAGAGAACTTTAAAGAAATCATTGGAAAATATTTTAAGAACTTAAAGAAGAAAACAATACTCTGATAAATAATGACCTTATGTAGAGTAGCAGGGAACATGTACAACATCTGAACTGCAGGACAGAACAAAGCCAAGTGCTGCAGATGAGAAATGTTTTCCAAGCATGGGCGCTGGAACACGGAGTGGGATGTGCAGTTGCCTCAGCTGCCCACATCAAGAGGGCAAGGAGATGAACCTGGATCTGAGATTGTCAAGTAGAGAGCTTGGGAAGGCATGGCAGCTACAGCTTGCTGGGCAGAGAAATGGGACAGGAATCTGACTCTGACATCCTACATGGAGAACACGACTTGGGTATTCAGTAGACTGCACGCCCTAAACTAAGGGAAGACCCCTAGACTAGATTAGAGGTGATGGTCTTTGCTGTTGTGCTCCCCCACAAGCTAGACCTGGAAAACCTCACATGTCAATGAATAATACTGGATAATGCACAATAAAGAATCTTCCTTCAAGAGTGGAGGATATCACCTTGATTATTTGAGTGTTCGGTGCTCACATGGCTTCTTATCCTTGTTCTCCTGGTGCAAGTGATGACTTCAACGTGCTTAGTTCATTTTCTCTAAGAAGAAAAGCAATCTCACAAAAATGGAAGGGCATAACAGCATTAGATTCTGTGAGACCAACAGGATCAGCTATTATTTCCAGAATTTAGGCTTGTTCCATATCATAACTAAGTTCATCACCAATTCGGCATGGCAACAAGTCAGAAACTCTTTATCAAGTAATTTCTGAAGGTCCTGGACTAACATGGTTTTAAACTAACTAAAAAGATTAATCCTTAATAACATAGTGAAACAAATCTAGGATTTCAGTCTAACTTCTTGAAATTTGTTAAGTTTTAATAGAAATAACACCAGCAGGGAACATAGTATAAATTAATGCAATATAGTTACAATTACCAAAACAAATTCTTGGGATACGGGTTCTTATCTGCATTTTATTATGCTTATCAAGAGTCTCCTGGGAATCATACTTTGAGATGAAGATGCCTCTCCTTTTCCTAGTGATTTGTTTCACTAGGGACATGTGACCCATGTGACCAAGTTCTAGCTAATTAGAGACGAGAGGGAGTTGGCTGACTATGGCAAAGGGGGCAGGGTAATGACAGAACTCTGACATGCTTACTTTTTTTCACCAGGTGAAAGAAGGCAGCAGTGCCTAGAGGTATAACCATCTCGGAACTCTGGGATGAAGCCCAAACAGAGAATACACACAAAATGATCCCTCTGACACCACTGAACCGCTAGTTCAAACCCTGCACTACATATTGCAAGATTTCATGTCATCAGGGCCAGTTAAAGACTGCCATTTCTTACAAGCACTTCTTTCCATTCCATAGCCCAGGAAAACAAGCTAGAAACAGATCAGATAGTTTATCCTGTGAGTCCGCAACCTTATTTTTCTGATCCCCAAATGTCATAAGCCACTGTTTCCCTCTTTATACTTCACGCTGCCCCTGCAACAAGCTGCAGATCTGAAGCATGGTTGTGCCTTGCTTTCTTCCGAGTCGTTACACTCAGTTCTGAGAGTGGTGACTGATACTCATCATCAGCTTGTCCGGATCTGGAATCAGCGTGGAGACAAATGTCTGCACGTGCTTGTGAGGGGATTTCTAGACAGGGTTAATTGCGGTAGAAAGAGCTACCCTAAACATTGACAGCACCAATCCAAGGCTTGTGCCAGATTGAATAAAAGGAGAAAGCCAGTTGAGGAGCAACCTTCTTTTCTCTCCCTGCTTGCTGAAGGTGAATGGTACCTTGTGAGCAGCCCACACTCCTGACGCCATGCTGTCCCCACCACAATGGACTGCACCCTTCAACTGCAACCAAAACAAACCTTCCCACCTAAGTTGCTGATGTGAATGAAGGCTTTTGTCACAGAAGTAATAAAAGTCTCTCTGACTTTCTTTATGGACTTAAGAATCCTTGGGTGAGATGCTAGTGAAACTGTCCAGGCAGATACTTTATTTTCTTACTCAAGGGGAAGGACTCAACCCCTCTTTTAATTTATTCAGGCAAGATGTTAAACCTGTCCCTTTAAAGACAAGCCCACATTTTTTACTTTGATTATTCCAATAGCTTGCATTATTCATCTTGGTGGTATTTATGTAGACATGATAAATAAGATAATTTACCTCCAAACAAAACAGAGAGGTTCCAGCCCCTCTGGAAAATGAAGAATTTAAGTCAGGAGTTTAGGAAGCATCGCCATATATCTATCACCAGTGGAGTACGCCCAGGGAAAAATCCTTTTATGCTGTGCAGGGCTAGACAGGTCGCCATCATAATGAAAAAGTTATTTTGAGGGGGAAAAAGCAAAAGCCTCTATTTGTCAAAATCAAAAAGTTTTGTGATGTGTGATTGCGAGAGGATGAAATAAAAGTGCCTTCTTCTCTTAGGTGAGTTGGAAAAGAAATTCAGAAAACTGAAGTCACCCTTGAAAGATTCCCAACGGCTCTCCTGTGGCTGTGCACATGCAGCTAGGCAGAATTTTGGGTGTCCCTCCTTTAAATGTCTTTGCAGGAGTGACACAGCTTAGAAGGCTCTAAACCCAAGGCTGGCCACAGTCAGCACAGCTGATGTGGGATTCCCCTCTGTATGCTACAAATATTTTTTTATTACCATTGGTTATTAAAGAAGCTCTTTTTGGCCAAAGGCTTAGTAGAGTAAAGCCAGGTGGGAAATCCAAACAGAGTTATAGACAGAAAGTAGGTGGATTCAGAGAGATTCCATGTAGCTGCAGAAGGCGAGAGACATCAGAGCCTTACCAGTAAGCCACAGCCTTGTGCCGATACACAGATTAATAGAAATGGGTTAAGATGTAAGAGTTAGCTAAAAATATGCCATAGCTATTGGTCAAGCAGTGTTGTAATTGCTATAGTTTCTGTATTATTATTCAGGTCTGGGCAGCCGGGAAATGAACCAGCAGTCTCCGACTACACACAGGGGCCTTGGAAAGGCTGGACTAGGGCCAAGTAACTATAAATGCACTCTGAGGCAGTGTGTCACTTCTTGGATCAACTTAACCACAAACCATGAGAACCAACTTAGGCATCTAGAGGGGGCAGCTTCCTGAGAGTTTAGGCTAGGCTATAGGAAGTGGGGGCCTGCAAAGATGAATAACTACTTTTGGTGGTATCTCTGTAAAACCAACAGGTACCTTCAAGTACATGACTTAGCCACTGTAATATAAATGGAGCATGAAGAATAAAGCCCCAGGTAATGACACCAACCATGTTGGGTCCCTAGTGAAGATCACTCTACAGCAGCTGAAGGTTCATGGGTTAAACCTTTCTATTAGAGGGTTGTTTTATCCATTGTTTCAAAAATAGCACTAAGACTGCATGGTGTAGGGTACACAAAATATATTTCCATTGAACATAAACTCATCTCGGCAAATTGAATCCACCAACCACCCATTCACATAGAGGAAAATTGAGGAGCAAAAAGAAAATAGCCCAAGATTGGTTAGCTAGATGGACAAGTATATAATGCTGCATATACTCCAAGTAGTTTAACGGCAATTTAAAAAGTAGTAGAGGAAAACAGCAAGACACATTAAAGTGTGGGTGGAGAGATTGTCACTTCTGCACACACAAACATTTATCTCCCAATATATTCCACGGGACTCTGCTAGAGACTGATTATTTATTTCTATAAATAAGGGAAAGAGGGAATGTGTCTCCAGTGCCTGTTATGTACTTCAGATGAAGCGCTGGTCCCTATGGCAAGACTGAGGAATGCAGGTCACTCCCCTATTCTGTAGGTCAGTATTATTTTTTCTATAAGAAAGCACTGGGTTTGTCTAATGTCACATACCCTGTGTCTTTACTGTGCAATGTTGCTTCACTTATTTTCCACTTGTTTCCTCTGTGAAATCAGAAGTGACTATGCATGTGGCCTCTACCCTTGAGGACCCCACAGAGTTTGAAGGGAGGCATACATGGTCACATAGCCTTCTTTGGGGGAAACATCGGGCCAATAGCACTGAAGAGGACAGCCAAGAAGCCTCCCAGAGCTCGCTCTGCAGGAAGCTAGCTGCTCATTCCACTCAGGAGAACTTCAATTACTTCCCTCTCCAATCTGTAGTGAACCAAATTGCAGGTGCCAATTTTCTGCTCACAACCTTCAGGTAAGGTTCTACCTTTGAAACCAAAGTCAGATAACAAGGTCCCTGAAGGGGTGTTTTAGATGAGACCTGTCATGAAAGGAGGCCAGGCAGTCAGATCCATCTTGGTTGATACTGTGTGAGCCTACAGCCTATGTACTCCCCATCCATGGTCTGTATGCATCTAATCCCCAAGGGAATCAAGCACTCCTGAGCTCGAATTCTCTCTTCCAATGTAAATGTCAAAATTCTCAAACCTACACAAAGAACTAGGGCAACTGAGGAATTCTGAGAGCAGGAGAAATAGTCTTCCCCAAGGAAGGAAATTAGTTATCCAACACCAGATGGTCAACCCTGGAAGTGTACATATAAGGAACATTATACAGACTGAGCAGGTTGTAATTATGTAGTTAGAAATATTTAGGTCAGGTGTTTGAAAGAGAGCAAGGATGGGTGTAAAGCAGGGTTTGGAGGAAGGTGGGAACAAGGTGATTACATTATATTCTCAAAAATAAAGATATACTTTTTATTTATTTATTTTTTTAAATTTTTTATGCTTTATTTAACTTTATTTTATGTGCATTGGTGTGAAGGTGTCAGATCCCCTGCAACGGGATCTTCAGGCAGTTGTGAGCTGCCATGTGGGTGCTGGGAATTGAACCCAGGTCCTCTGTAAGAGCAGTCAGTGCTCTTAACCACTAAGCCATCTCTCCAGTCCCAAAGAAATACCTTTTAAAGATGTAATGTGACCAAGGCCCAAAGATAAAACTGTGGGGGCCCAGGCAAGTTCTTAGAGCCTGGGTGAGTTCTTCCCCTTCCGATCTCTGGGCTCATTTGCTGTGACCAAAGTGTTACTTTTTCAGGAATTTGGAGACATAAAGTAAAGGAGACAGGAAACAGGAGCCTTGCAGCGAGGTAATGTTTTATATGGCAGTCCCTGCATTTCAACTGTGTGCTCACCTTTCTGTCTCAGCAGCATCCTGCACTGTCTCCCTCCATGCTTCCCCTGCTCAGACCACAGACAGGCTTTCAGAATGAACTAGAGACACAGCAGCCACCGGAAGATCACTATGGGCTCCATAATGGTCACTGTGTGAAAATGCTACAAACAGCTAAAGCAGTATTGAAAACAAACTGCAGGGAGAAAATACTGAATGGTTTGTGTTAACATGGGTTGTGGAGGAATCATTTCCAAAGACTTCATTTTGTTGCTGGATCCTTAAGTCCTAACTTCATCTTCAATCTTTGGAAATATGAAGAACCAGAAGATATTGTACTGAAATTCTGTATGCCTACGAGAAAGCAAGATTCAGAATAGGAAAGAGATAAAAAAAATATAGACACACACACACACACACACACATGCGCGCGCACACACATACACGCCGACACACACACACATACACACACGCACACATACACACCGACACACACCCCCACGTACACACACAGACAGACATAGGCACACACATATACGAGGGGGGGAGCAAGGCAGTCATGGAGGGAAGGAGGGAGGGAGACATACAGAGACAGAGAGATGGGAAACAGAAACAGATCTGCTACTCACAACTTGATTGCAACATAAGAACAGTGGGTGAGAAGAAACATATGACACCTTTAAATGGTACCTGGCTGCCACTGTGGAGCCGCCTGGACCGCCACTGTGGATCAGCCTGGACTGGCATATATCACTCATGTTTGGCAGGTTCAAACAACTATGGTTATGATATTTGCCCTGGCTTCAAGAAGGACAATAAACTTCTAAACATTCTGGGTCTAACCCTCTTCTGCTACAGCAATTTGTAGAATGCAGTGTCATCATAAGTAAATGTACATAAAAGTTTAAATAAAAAATCATGCCAAAAATTAATTAACAATTTAATTTAGTAATGTTAATTAAATTTTAACTCGTAGATTAATAAAACTGGTATCTCCATTATATTACTTTTTAAGTTTGCAAAATGATGAAACCTAATTAATTGATTCAGAACATCCCACTTTTAATCATGTATTATTTCTCTTTGTTAATTGCCATTGCCAGAATAATCATTTATAATAAGAAACCATTTATAATTGCTATTTCATTCAAATTAATATTTTAGTAAAGACTTATGTCCATAGAAATTATACCCGCTCAATCCAAGATCCTTGTGTCCAGTCCTGGGTGTTCTGTAGTCACCGGTACATGCAATCTCTTCATTACTCTTGCACACTCACCGGGGAAGTGCAAGGCTTCAGCTTGCATGCTCACTGAGGGAGTGCAAGGCTTAAGATGTGTTCTAGACACAGCCGCAACCAAGTCTGGGCTTTGGCCCAACTTTTTTCGGCCTACAGAACCAGATATTATCTTGATCTCTTCATTAGAAAGGAGGATTACCACATTGCCATTATATACAAACAGAAAAGTTCTGCAACTGATTACTGACATGCATTCAGAGGCCACACTGAACAGCCTTCTTATCACAAAACAGAATTTTCCCATTTTAACTTAACCATGTGACAGCACCTAGCTGATTTGGGACAAGGCCCATGTTTAAGACAGCGTCCATTCCCCTTCCAGCTGTTCTTGAGCTCTCTGTCTTTATAAGTATACCCACATTTTGTAAAGTTGGGAATGATCCATGTCTTTCAGTAGAGTGGTAAAACCAGAAAAAGAGCTGCGATCTAGGAAAGGTACATGAGTTTTGCTGGTCACCAATGGCAACCAAGGCTGGAGATATAATTCAGCAACTAAGAGCACATGACACTCTTCCCCAGCACCTGCATGGCACCCACCCCAGCTCCTGGCATCCGATGCCCTATCCTGACCACCAAGGCACTACATATATGTGGTATTCTTTCTTTTTCTCTCTGTCTCTCTGTCTCTCTGTCTGTCTCTCTCTCTCACACACACTAAAAATGTTAAAAGTCATGAATGATGCATGCTCACACATGTACAAACCTAGACACACCCATATCAAAAACTTATTTGCAAGAATTCAGCTCCACATAACTCCTAGATAAAATTTCATACTCTAACTAGAGGGAACAGTTTGCATTTAACTTCTCTTCTGATTACTCAAATATTATTTCACAGGCATTAATTTTTCCTATGGTGTTGACTAGAATTTACTGAGTAAAATTGTGCTAGAGGGTTGGGAATTACAAATCAGAGCCTAATTGAACAGCAGGGATAGGCTGATTGTCATCGGCAAATACTGCCTCTATAAACCTTCAGTGAGGCTACCTGGGGCCCCAAACTTTAACTAATGGTGGTCTACTGCTTGGGGATAAATTAGTGTTCAATCAGCTTGAATGCTTCTTTTGATTAGACAAACAGGTGCCATTAAATTAAGTTTCTGATTCTAAAGGGATCCAGAACTATTTTCTATGTATGACCCATCAGTCAAGCCCTAAAGCAGGAGCTCCACAAGAGACAATATTTTCTGCTGGGGGATTTGAGACAGGGCTGGTCGGGTGGCACCACGGGAATGGACTCTGCTGCCTTCTAGCCATTCAGATCACCTTTTTGAGTAATACAGGCTTTATTTTCAGAAAGTTTGGGATATAATTCCTATATCTGTCCTTTACTGCCTTTGCATTTTAAATTCTGGTCTTCCTCAGCTTCAACCTACAGATAGCAAACCTTGGGCTCGGAAGACAGTTAACTGATAAACTGCTTACCTTGCAAGCATGAAGACCCAAATTCAAAGCCCCTACCTCATACACAAACTGGACATGTTTTATGTGCTTGTAATCCCAGAACTAAGAGACAGGGATAAGCAGATTCCTGGAACTCTCTAGCTATGGAGCCCAGATGAATCAGTGAGTTACAGGTCAGTGAGAGATCATCTCAAAACTACAAGGCAGAATCCTAAGGAAGAATACCTGAGGTTGCCCTGTGCCTCCACACACAGACACACACATGGGCAACCACATCCACACTTGCATGTGAGTGCATTGGCATAAATTCACATAGAACCACATAAAAAGATAACAAGTAATTAAAAGATAATAAACCTTGCTCCATAAATATCTGTGACTATTAAATGAAATACACACTGGTAATGTGTAATAGATTAATACAAATTTTATTTTCTCCCTGAGTTTTTAGGGGGATAAGGCTGAATAAGATAGCTTCTATCTTTTTGAAGTAGAAGCTATTTTCATGAGGAAAATAGATATATACTATATTAAAATATCAGACAGGTTTATAATATCACTGCCCATCAAATGCATTGAATATGAAACTAAAGCTACAACATCAACCTCTTTCATAATGAAATACACAGGAGAATCTTATTTGACAAGATCCTGGTGGCATGGGTACAGTACAGTGGCTTCTGAGCAATTGCTGCCTCTCATTCTATGACTATCTCTTATTTGCAAAGAGTACTTCCATGGCTTTTGAGGTGGTAGAAAAAGAAAGGCAAGGTTTGCATTAACCAGAACACAGACTGCTCTTGAGAATGGCAGTGTGTGTAATGTGACCCATATTCTTTCTAGCTCAAGGCTCTGGAATTGTTCCATACAAGTAGCCATCAATCCACTAGAATAGAAGATGGCACAGTATGGTTTTGGAACCCGAGGACAATGGCCACAAGGTAACATCAAACAGGCCACAAAGTTAAGATGGATTCAGATTCTAGTGCTGGTTTACCTGACAGGCTCCTGCCAAAAGAAATTTACCTCATTAAATTACAGCTTTGTATTTCATACAGTATGATATTTTAGACTTACATTCTCCAATACAGGGTTGCTTTTTCAGGGCATTAATAGGAGCTTCCAGCTGAACTTCAATATCTCTAGGGTGTGCTTTGTGTCTCTAAAATGGCACCCTGGGGCTCATGTTGCACGCAAAATTTTCTAACCCACTATTTCACCCAGTGTTGTTTTGACAGTTTCCAACCTTAAAATGAATAAGCCTAATTTGTGCAGTTATGTTGTTATTTACTGCTTTATCTCCTCTTTCATGGAAATTTAGTGCTCAGATGTTGCATTATTAATCAAAAGCTGTGACTAAGGCTGTCACATGTGCTTTGTATCTGCAGAGTTCCTTCAAGGTCTTACTAAAGTAGAAGAGTTGGGTTCAAGAATATGTGGGAGGGGTCTAGCAAATCAACCAGCAAACTCCCTAAGATGCATCTGAGTTAACATACCATCTGAAAACTTACAGGCTTTAATTTTAGTTATTTTATACCTTGTCAGCATTTTATACTTTCAACAATTCTAAGTTCTGTCACCACATTACATGTGGAAAAGAAACTCCGTGTCATTTTTACTTAAATCTCATATGGGGCCTGAAGAGGTAGCACGGTTAAGAACACCTGCTGTTCTTTCAAAGGACTGGAAATCAGTTCTCAGCACCCAGGTTGTGTGGCCCATGAGCACCTGTAACTCCAGTTCCAGAAGACCCAGTGTCCTCTCTGGCCTCCACAAGCACACAGGCATACACACACAAATAAAAACAAACAAACAAATAATTAACTTCTCTGATTACCAATGAGGCGACATTATACCATCATTGCAGGACCATACATTTTCTAGTTTCTGTAAACTATGTTAACATCTTAGTTTATTTTGTTTTCCTTTTTAATATAGGTTTTTAATATTTTAGTCATTGGGAATTTTTAAAAAGTTATTTATAGATTCTGTATATTTTTTTTCCATACATTGTTTTGTTTTATTTTTTCCATTCAAAAACATAATTAAAGAAATAAAATTTTTACCTTTCTTCCCCTTCTCTCGGTCCCCTCCCACTACCTCCCCACCCCTCCTCCCTCCCCCTTCTTCTTTGAAAGAGGTCATGGTGCCCTGCCCTGTTGGAAATCCAAGGCCCACCCCCATCCCTCCCGGCCTAGGAAGGAGTGCATTCAAAAAGACTCGGTTCTCAAAAAGATAATACATACAGAAGAGATAGGTCCTGGTGTCATTGTTGATGGGTTCTCCATCTGCCAACTTTCGCCGCCACATTGAGAGAGTCTGGTTTGATCATATGCTCATTCCGTCCCAGTCCAGCTGGATTGGTGCGCTCCCATTAGTTCAGGCACACTGGCTCAGTAGGTGGGCCAGCCCCTCACGGTCCTAACTTCCTAACTCATCTTCTCCCACCTTCTGCTCTTCAACTGCACCTTGGGGGCTCAATCCATTGCTCTGATGTGAATGTGGGTCTCTGTCTCTATCTCCATCCATCGGATGAAATTTCTATAATGGTAATCAAGATAATCATCAATGTGACTATGGTACAAGACTAG